>VXBI01010443.1:913065-1026056 GCA_013397375.1 Toxostoma redivivum | reverse complement strand
GTAGTCGGGGAGAGAGGGGCGTGAGAGATGCAGGAGGGATGCTCGGCGTGAGAGATGCAGGAGGAACGCTCGGGGCGAGGGATGCAGGAGGAGTAGTCGGGGAAAGAGGTGCGTGAGGGATGCAGGAGGGATACTCCGGTGAGAGGTATGGGAGGTGTGCTTGGGGTGAGGGATTCAGGAGGAATACTCGGGGTGATGTAGGAGGGGTGCTATGGGGAAGGAGTGCAGAAAGA
The DNA here is from genome assembly GCA_013397375.1 of Toxostoma redivivum. NCBI lineage: Eukaryota > Metazoa > Chordata > Aves > Passeriformes > Mimidae > Toxostoma > Toxostoma redivivum. The sequence goes on along the minus strand of VXBI01010443.1, from coordinate 1,025,823 downwards.
GTACTCGTGAAAACGAGTCCTGGAGGGATACTCAGGGTGAGTGCAGGAGGGATGCTCGGGGTGATGACTGCTCGGTGTAAGGGATTCAGGAAGAATACTCAGTGAGAAGCATATAGGAAGGGTGCTCAGGGGAAGAGATGCAGGAGGGGTCATCGGGAAAGGGATGCTTGGGGGGTTTGGTTGCTGGAGGGATGCCTGGAGTCAGGGATGCATGGAATGAGGGATGCTTTGAGTGAGGAATGCAAGTAGGCTGCTCAAGGGAAGTGGTGCAGGAGGGGTGCTGGTGGAAAGTGTTGCAGGAGGGATGCTCAAAGGCAGGAATGCTTGGGAATCAGGATACGGAAGGTTTTTCAGGGGTCAGGAAGGAGCTGGAAGTAAGGAAGTTGAGGATCAGGATAGAGTTGGAGTTCTCAGGAACTGGGATGCTCTGAGGGAGGGATACTCAGGATAAGGGTAGAGGTGCTTGGGAGAGATACTCAGAGGGATGCTCTGGGGTTGAAATGTAGCAGGGGGCCTGGAGGGAGGTATGCAGGAGAGATGGCTGGAGTGAGAACTACTCAAAAAGCTGAGATGCAGGAAGGGTGTGCAAGAGAGGGATGCTTGTAGGAAGGAGTCTGGAAGAAAGGCATGGGTTTTGGGATTCCCAGAGGGATGCTCTGTGGTCAGGGTGCAGAAGGGAATGGTGGAGGAGAGGAGCTTGAGCATTTGGCTTTTTGGGAATCAGGCTATAAGTGAATGCTTGGAGGGAGAAATGCAGGAGCAATATTGGAAAGTGGGGGTACACATTTCCCCAGTGCCTGCAGGGCTTTGCAAACCTGTTTATAAGGTAGCATCTTGTTATAACAAACTGGCCAAGACAGACTCAGGTTTTCTCCAGGGAAGCTGACCTGGGGAGAGACTACACCTAGGGATGTTCCCATCCCATAGGGAACCAAAGACTCTAAAAGTGAGGGCCAAATTCAGATTAGCTGAGATCTAATCCAATTTCAGATTAGATCTGTCCTGTCTTGGACTTTGCAGGTATTACTGAAGAATAAAAGCAGATGTTGGAATACTTGCACTGCTATGAGGTTTTCACAGCACTTTGGGAGTTCAACTATGCCCTGCTGCATCTGGTGGCAGGAAAATTTCAATGGCATGCCCTACCTAGACTGAAAAGATGCAACTGAGCTTTCACCTGAGGAGGGGATCTCAAAATACTTTGGGCACCTCTGTGATTAAGTCCATAAAGTTTGCCATGGTCTCATTTTACATTCCTGCGTTCTGAATTGGCTGATGCAAAGCCATATATCCTGGGGGCTGGAGGGAAACTGAGGTCTCAATGGGGCATCATACCCCATTTTTCCTTTCCTGAAGGCACCCCCAAAAATTGGAGATCTCTGTCTCCAAACAGTGAAGCAATGTCTGATGAATCCCAGGCAGCGTTGGCAGTATCCGCCCTCAGTCTGGTATGCTTTGGTGAACAGGACGTGGTTTTTTCTTGGGTTATATCCAGGGTTTTAATTTCTGTACAGAGACAAAAGCAGACAGAAACCTGAAGAAAGAAGAGTGATTTCAATGCTATAAATACCTTCAGGAAAACAACCAGCTTTCCGGAGTAGATGTATTTACAGTCTCCAGGGACAGTGATAGAAAGGACATTGGCCTGAAGGTCAGTGCATGATCTGGGTGCTCCCAGTATAAAGCCTCATGGAAGTAGGGTGTCACAGCCCAGGCTGAGAGTTCTAGCTAAGCAGGAAAGCAGAAGTCTTTTGGGGAAAGAAAAGGAAGATACCTTCAGCTGGAGGATGTGAGGAGGAAAACTGGGAAAAACTTACCTCTTGCAGGCAGGACAGAGCCTTTGGGCATCGAATGCCGATTAAATTCAGAGAAATCAAAAGCTGGGGTGGATTATTTTTGTCTGGAGTTGGTGCTGGGCTCAGCCACAGAGCCAGTGGTTTGTCACTGCTGGTCTGGTGGTTAGAGCAAGCCTTGCCTCACGTGCCTTTCTCTCCTGCTGGATTTCAAGGGAGAGAGGAACTTAATTCCTTGTGCCTTGCTTTCTGTATCCATAGCAGGATGGTTGATAATATGCTAGTTTTGAGATGCTTTATTTGAAAAGGATACCAGTAGGTACTAGAGATGTGTGCATGTGGTTGTTGACTGAAGGGGAGAAATGAAGCTGGGAAGAGGAGTCTGGAGAACGAGAAGATGAAATGCTAGAGCCTTAGGCTTTATTTGGTAGTGCACTGATTGCTTTGACATCCAGTTAAAGCCTTTTAAAAAATTTGATGACTGAGTGCCCTACAGCACAAAACAGAGCAAGAGAAGAAACTCGGGGACCTGTGTGCACCAAAGGGATCAAAGAAAAAGCACTGAAGAAATAAGAAAGCAGGGTAGGATAGGTAAGATAGATGGGTTGAGATAGAACAGCCTGCCCAGCACTGTTGTTACTTGGAGAGGGCTGATAGAATTGTATGATGTAGTCAAACGTATTTATGGTGTTTTAGAGGAAGAAAGAGCAATGAAATACATGGTACTGCAAAAAAAGGAAAAGGGTTTGCAGTGGTCTGTAGATCTAAAGTATCAAGAAATTTTAAAGAAGGTAGGGACTACTATATGATAAATTTACGCTGATTGCTAACAGATATCTTCTGGTTGGTTACTTTTTTGAGACCTTTAAGAGTGTGGCCACAAGAGAGGAACTCATTGTTCCCAAGGTGGGAACAACTCCTGATGTACAGCAAAGCCATGCAAAATGCCAGCAGTCCAGTTGGGTGACAATGCCTTAAATAAACCTTCACTCTGGAGAGAACTGAAAACTACTGTCCTGCAGAGCTTAGGGACAACCTCCTGCTCTGGATCAGCTGCTGCCTGTGGTGCAGGGCAATGTCCCACTCCAAATCTGCTGCCTGTGGTGAAGGACAATCTCCATCAGGGCTGTACTAAAGGGCAGTTCTGATTCTGAGCATAGAAAAGCATGAAGAGCCTTGTCAGCCAAAAGAAATTAACTCTAGTGGGTAGGAGACACACAACACGAGTGCAATCTGCCACTGGAAAACAGTCTGGGACAGGAAGCAAGGAATATGTGATCTCCTTGAAAAGAGAAGGTGAAGCTAGAAAGACAGATTAAAATAATATACAAAAAAATTCAGCCAGGCTTCTGTGCTGTCAATTTTTCCCTGTTATGATTGCAAAGGGGTAGAGTCTCACTTCTCTTTATAAAGGGCTATTTAAGAGGATTTTTCTGCAGTTATTAGCTCTGATTTTCTGCTTAGATCTCATAAAAATTAACCTGGTGCTCTGCTCTGCCACAGCACTTTATGGGGCTCAACTCAGACAGCAGCTGAAAGAGAAGTACAGTGGAGCATCGCCATTAATGTATTTGCAGTTCTGGAGAGGTTTGGCTGCTGGCTCTGTTACCTGTTCCATCTCCTTGAGCAAATGCTTTGATCTAGATAGTTTTGAAGGTCCCTTCCAACCATTGTATGATTCTGTGGTCTAGATGTGCCTCAGTTTTCATATTGCTACAACAATATGAATATCTATTAGATGTGGTAATGCTGTGTAGGCTGTGGTTTCCCCTTCTTAGTTGGATGAACAAAGATGTACTTTGAACAAAAAAAAAGTCCTCTTTGCCTATGAATTAATTGGAAATTTGTTCCCTGAAAAAAAAAAAAAAGTCATTAGAACACAATCACTTTGATATTTCTGGAAAACAGACCCGAAGAGGTGACAACAGGGCTGGTCCTTGTAAGAAGTTGTATACCAAGTCATGGCAAATTTTATAGAAATTTTAGAGAACAGAGTATTTTTTATGTGCTCTAGCCAGGCAGTATGTGAGCCCTTTTATCCTGCAGTAGCTCAGCATGCTGCAGGATTGAGCCCTAATTGCCTGGCTGCCTGGAGGATGCAGCAGGAATAGCAGTAATGTCTTGGCTGACATAAAAGAAACCATTTCGGCAGGAGTTAAGGACAATAAAAGGTGAGTCTCATTTCTGTACTTCCAGACCTCCAGGGAGTTCAAGGAAGTAGATATTTTTCTTCTTTGTAAGTCAGAAGCAAACCACTTTATGTATCACTACATTTGGATGATGGGAATTATTTCTTCCTTTTTTAGTAGTATTTATCAAAGTCTCTGTGATGCTGTTTTAGGAAATGTGCTGAATTTATTACTAAGGTTCCCTAAAGGTAAGGTACATTTTACATCTATTTTTCACAGCTTTGTTAAGGCCTAGGGTATGGGAACTGGTACTACATTCTGCNATATTTAATTTATATTTAATTTTCTGACCCTGATTTGTTATGCACAGAAACGCTGTGCTGGCAGTGAGCCGCGTGAGGGATGGGAAAGCACGGACGGGAGTTTCGTAAGAGCCCTGGTTTGCTGTGCGTGCGATGGTGTGTGTTCATCCCTTCCCAAAGCTGCACCTCCACGCCCTCGAGCATCTCCTGGGCTGCTTGCTTAGGGATGCAGCTGAATGCAGGAGGCTTCGCGTAGGCTCTCTGCAGATGCGGAATTTACACATAAAGACACGGGGTAGGGAGGCAGAGGTAGGGAAATAGAGCTGGTGCCCAGCTAGTAAAAGCAAGGAGAGATATATAGCAAAGGTCAAGCTCCTCCTGAGAGTGGAGGAACAAAAGCAGCAGCGCACAGCAGGGAGCAGAAGAGCGAAAAGAAGGTTAAGTGCTGCCGAAGGAGAACGCTGACAAGATGGAGGGGGAGAGCGAGTGCAGAGCCACAGGGATGCGGCTGCAGCCAGGTCTGGAGAATAAAAGCCAAAGTGCTGCAGCGCCCAGCGCTCTCCCGGTGTGACCTTCACCACTCGTAAGCTCAGGGGCTGCTCGGTGGGCAGTGCTGATGGTCAGGAGGGCACTGCCACTGCCTGCTAGAAAGGAGCCTGCTTGGGGTCTCAGGGCAGCGGGAGCATCACTTTTCCTTCCAAGCTGATGGAACCCTTCGTACAGGCCAATATACCCATTTAATGCCAGTTCTGGCAGAAGTTTTCACTGATTTTCAATGTCCTGTCCCAGCACCCATGTAAGTATCACTTGGCATGCCTGGAGTATCTTACAGATACTCTTTATTTCCTTCATGGACCACTTTATTTTGTCCCTGAACAACTTCACAGCACACGTGGTAGCCCACCACCTGCTTGACAGACACACGGGGTGGTTCAATAATCCAGTTTCCACCTCATCTCCCGCTGACACCGTTGCATTCAGAGCATCCCTGCAATTCGAGGGCGGCTAATTCCCAGCACAGATGCTGCTGCACCACAGCAAAATCCACTCTCAAATCACGCTAACTAGGTAAGCACCACCCAGAATTAGCCCTTCTGGAAGGCACTGTCACGCCCATCGCCCGTCTGGACCTAGCTGGCTGTATGTCCCGGGTGTGAGCATACAGGGCTTGGTTTCGCTGTGAATACTTCAATTTCGGAGCTGTTTCACTGGAAGGGGGCAGGGGAATGTGCAAAGTTTGCAGAGTGGCGCTGAACCCGACCCTGTTACGGACAGTCGTAGGTACTGCTCCTCCCTATATAGCCAGGCACTCACACTACTGAATTAGCTTAAAACGCTTAAAAATTAATCCCAGATTCCTCTTCAGAAGGGGCTCCCCCGTCCTTCCCGCATCTCAGAGCGGACAGCTGCGCGACTCCCGGCCGCCGGTCCCCGCTCCCTCCCTCGGGCAATTCCGCCGGGGGTGCCCCCGGTCCTTCCCCCGGCCCCCAGCCGGGCGGATCCCCCCCAGCCCCGCCGGGGACCCACCTGCGCCCCCTCCAGCCGCCGAGCTCNAAAAGTACTGAGAAGACTTTATTGGAAATCTGGTGCTGGCAGGGATAAAGGAATGAATTGATTTAGAAGTAATTGGATAGATTTCAATTGAAATGAATCCTAATTAAAGAAAAAGAATAGGCAGAAGAGAACTGTAAGTACAGCTTGAAGTGGTACAGAGTATGAAGACTAGACTCAAGCAAAGTCAAAGGTGATTTTTCATCCCGAGGTTGGGTGGTTTTTTTTATTTTTCTGTTTTGTTTTGGTGTTGTTTTTTTTTGTTTTGTTTTGTNGCTCCCGGCACGGCCCGGCTCGGCCCGGCCCGCTGGGAGATGTAGTTTCGCCGCCGCCCTCGGCCCTGCCCAGTGCTGCCCCGGGACTGCGGCTCGCAGGCGGCCACGCCGCATCCCGGCCCCGGCCGGAGGTAACGCNTTTTTTTTTTTTTTCAGTTTGCTCACCTTGGAGAGTGATGCTAAGCTGGAAAATTACTGCTATTTGCTTAAATTCCTTTTCCCTCTCTGGTTTCTAGAGCACGCTTGGGTGTCGGTCCTTGCAGGGACCCATCTTGTGGTCAGCAAGCATCTTTGATGTCAGTAAGGCTTTTTGAGATGATGCCCTACACCATCCTTGTATCAAAGACAGATGTGTGGACTGCTAATTGGGTAGGAAGGAGGGTGGAACTATCCTAGGACCTTTCCTTTTTAGTATTTTTTATGAATGATGTGGAGGAGGAGATGAAATTAATTTTATCAAATTTGTGAGTGAGGCCAGAGTTGAAGAATAGTCAATATGCTTGAGAACAGGGCTGCCATACAGGATTGCTAGGACATGCTATGGCTGACATGAATCTCATGGAATTCAACAAGGACAAATGCAAAGTATTTTGGGATGGACACTTGGGATAGACTCAAACGGGATGGACTAACCTCTTGAACTGTTGAAGGCTGGGGATTGAGTGATAGCAGCTCCCCAGTGCCTACAGAAAGGTTATTCAGGAGATGAATCCAGGCTCTTTACAGGAGTACAAGGCAGGTGAATGAGAAAAAACAGACATAAATTGAAACAAGAGCTTCCAACTGCAAATAGGGAAAACCTTCCCACTATGAGCTACTTAGAAAGGAGCAGGTTGCCCAGGGTTGTTGGAATATTTTCTAGACTTTAATGGATAAAGCCCTGAGAAGCTGGGGTTGATTTCAGCTGTGGGCAGGGTTTGAGCTAGGGACCTCCCAAGGTTCTTTTTCTCTCAGTCTGTGATTTTGCCTGTGTTGTTCCTGCCAGTCATTCACTGGGGTAGCAGAACAGTTCTGCCATTTCATGGGATTTTTTTCTTTTCCCCTGCAAAGCTCATATTGTGTAGTCTGTTTTTTGTGAGCTACAAAACAGATGGGAACAATGTGACTCTTCAGTTTAATAATTAACTCTTTGACCTTCTACTTCATCCTTGTGTGCTCCAGGAACTTGTTCTGTTCACAAGCAGGAGTGAGCCAATCCTCCCAGCTCTTCAGTGTGTTGTTAATGCTGGTGAGGAAGAAGTGCAGCAAGGTTGTTCTACTTCAGGAACACTCATTATAGAAGCCTGCTTGTCTGAATATTTAGTCTCTTTATTTCAGTATTAAACAGAGGAGACCCAGGGACCAGATCTCCAAGGCAGCATTCAGCTGTCCGACATTGAACTGTCCTTCCCTCTCCTGCAGTTCCCTGAGTTATTTATGACACACTTCCAATTTCTACAACAAGTGAGACTGTGATCTTACAGACAGCAAATCACTTGACTCCTCTGCTGCAAACACTGATTCACATTACAGGGAGCTCTTGGGGGGGAAAAATGTTAATATTAGATGCTTAAACTAATATTGCTCTGAAAGCATCTGGAGCTGTGCTTGTCTTGAATTAGCCATGTTAATTCCTAGCCTTTGACATGTGAATGATCTTTTAGTGTAGAATGCTTTTTTAGTGTAGTTTTAAGACTATAATATTTATTATTGCATATCACAAACCCACTTAAATGTTGTTTTAATGTAGTTCTAAGATTGTAATATATGGCCTGGCTAGCATCCTCCATCCTGGCCTTGTCTGGCCCATACACAGGGAGCAGTTTGGTCTACAGCAGATACACAGCAGAACCACGGGCTTGTTTGTTCCCTCTCACTGGCACCAGGGTGGTTGGAGAGGTGCAGGTGGACTGTATTACCTAAAGCCCGGCTTTGTCCTGTAAAGCCCTGCATTGGTGAGGAGAGCATGGACCCTCCACCACAAAGTCAACTCAGATGGTTCTCCCTGTGTGCCTTCAAGGTCTTAATGTCCATGTAAGTCATTATGTAGTTTCCTGCTGAGGAAGATGGTCCTTTGGGAGTTGTTTGTCTATTGACTGTGGAAGGAGTTTGTTTCAGCCTCGTCCTCCTACACAGTGTCAGATGCAAGCAGTTGCACGCTGGGCAGCGGCACTGAGGAAGCCCATCCTCCTGTCCCTTTCTGTGATCAGCCTGAGGAAGAACCAAGCCCTTTTCAGAGGTGCAAGTTTATCTCAAAATTCAGATGAAATTAGACTCTTTGCATGGAAAATTTAGGTGAAATTTGGTGATGCTAAAGTAGCTAAAAGCACAATCATAATGAGGACGGTGGTGGGTAGCCATCACATCTGAGAGGGACAGTGAGAGCACCCAACACCACATACACCAGGGGACTGTGGGGATTTGGGACTGTAGCTATTGTTTGACCATCCTGCCTGTGTGGTGTTTCCAAATCACCGTGCCAGGCTCAGTATGGATTGCTCCAGGGAAGTAATAGTGGGATATAACCAATGAGCACTGTAGATCCTCCTATCTCCTCCTGGCCCCTTATCTATGTGCCAGATGGCCAGGGTGTCTGGGCCCAGGCTGGGAACCTGCAGAGAGGAGGTGAAAGGGTTCCAGCCTGACTGCAGGTGTGTGCCAGTTTGTGTCTGGCCAAGGTGACCACTGACCTACAGCAAGGATAAATGCTTCTGCTGATTTTGGACTGTCTGCAAGCCCCATCTGCTCTCCAGGTTGACTTTTAGCCTTTGCTGACATTGTGGTACTTTCTGTTTGAGGTGAAAAGACATTATCTGTGGGATTTTGTCTTCTCCTTTTATCTTGCCCTTGTTTGCCACTGGTTTAATGCAGGCTGGTCCCTCAAGAGTCCTGCTTATATATTCTATCCTGGGAAAAGAGTGTGATGGAGACCATTAGCTCTGCCATAGCTTGTTGCAGGGAAGGCAGCAGTAATGCTTGATGGGGAAAAATAAATCCAGCACATGACCAGAGGAATGTATGAGTCAGCAGGCAGGGGCCAGAAAGGGCAAGGTGGTTTTTGGAGAGGCATTACAATGTAGCCTGTGGTCATCGCTGGATTGAAGGTGGCTATATATATATGTATATATATTTATCAATAGTAGCTTTATTTTTTCATCCTGTGATATTGTGGAGAAGCAACTGTGGGAAGAGGTGATATTTGGTGAAGTGGGAAGGCTTCCCAGCCAAGCAGCTGTGAGTCAGAGCTTGATGTTTGTGTCTGGCATGGTTTTACTTCTCCACCCTCAAGCAACTGTCTGTCAGGAGAAAAGGTACTCTCTGACTCAGATACAGGCATACTCCAGGGATGTCATGGTCCTTGGATGGCATCTACTGAGGTCTCTTCTGGATGTCATCTGTGAAAACCCTACTTGGGGTACATGTCATCTGCATTTATATTCTTTGTAACTTTAAAAACTTCAAATGCTTCCCAAGTGCTAATGAAATATCTTTCAACCCCAGTAGGAATTGTTGTGTGTTGTTCTCATTTCACAGATTAGGGAGCTGAGGAACAGAAAGGTGGGGATTATTATTCTGGTCAGATACATGAGCATGGCTCATTTTAGGCTATAGACTGGAAGGGACCTTATTCCAAACGTATATTTGTGCAGTGCATTGTGCTGGGGGGTGACCTGCTGTGGGTAAGCCTTTTTAGTCCTTGTAATACATTATAAGAAATCCTGATTGTTTAATTTTATCACTCTATAATTGTTTGGTTTTCATTGTTTGGGGTTTTTGGGGTTTTTTTGGTGGTTTTTTGTTGTTGTTGTTGTTTGGTTGTTTTTGGTTTTGTTTTTTTTTTTGCGCAGTAGTACATCCAACACCTGGTTATAAATGTTATTCTGAGATTTTCCTTGGGAATTCCTTGGGTTTTTTTAAACTCTTCTCTAATGTTTTATTGCTGGTGAATTCAGGCTGTGGCAATTGGGAAACTTTGCCTGACACTGCAGTTTTTCTCCCTGCTCGCTTTGGTCCTGCATACAAATGCGGCAGGTCCCTGGGGAGCAGCCAAGACTGCACCACTCAGATGGAGTGGCTGGAAGCACAGTGTAAATGTTAAACAAACACCCGTGCCATTGCACAGAGATACTGCAATCCCACCTCTGCTTCCCAGGGCTTTTCTCTCCTTCCCTGAATGTGAAGACGGTCCTTGGGACTATCTTTGCCTCTTGAGGACACCTGAGGCAGCAGACACCAGTGTAAGACCTTGGCTCCCTTAATTCCCCGCTGGTCCCTTCTGTGGGTCTGTAGTTGGTTGTTTGCAAAACAAAAATGCTCAAATGTGTGACTAATTGAAAGAAGCTCTGTATCTTTGTGTATTCATTCAGTTTGGAGGCTTTAGTCTCGGTCAAACATCACCAGAGTGGAAACTTTTCTGAGTGCTGCATGAAAAAGCCACAATAATTATCCTCTTCAGAGTGGTTCCAGATAGCTCTGCATTTTTGACCTTCCTTGCCCCAGCCTGGGCTTGGAAGCTCAGCAGACCCTCCTTGAACTAACCTGCTGCTCTATCCCTCTCTTTTAGGAGCAGGGAGCAGAGATGGATAAGATACTGGAAGCTGTAGTGATGTCCTCTTACCCCAACAACGTGAAGCAAGGGCTCGTGAGGCGCGTCATCGAGGCAGCGAAGCAGCCCATGGACAGTGAGCAGTGCTGGTCCATGCTGGAGCTGTCCACCAAGCTTTATCTCACTGGGGACACCAAGTACAAAAGAGAGATTGGGAAAGAGGTTTTGGAGGTCTATGGCCACTATCACCCAGAGGAATTTGAGGAGTTCTTCAATGTCCGCTTCCTGCTGAGTCTCCTCCAGGAGGGCTATGGACCTCTGGGGAAGAGAAGCCATTATGTACTTGATTATATCCAGTTAGGACTGCAGTTTGTCCTGGAAAGCCCATCAGCAAACAGCATCTTCAGCTTATTGAGAATTGAGGTGCTCCGGAAAGTCTGCGAGAGGCCCAGCCCCAAGCAGTGTGCGAAGATCAGCAAACTCCTAATGCAGCATCCTCAGTGCATTCCCACGGGAAAGCACCAGCTCTTGTTCTGTCAGCAGCTGATCCGGTGCATTGGGCACTTCCAGTGCGTCTCTGAGGGGGAAGAGGAGATCATGGAGTTTCTGGAGCAGGTGAACAAAGTGAGTGGTCTGCTGCAGAGGATCTGGAGGACTCAGACCTCAGCCATCCTGCCCTCTTTGAAAGAACTGTTCACTATCATTTCTTCAACAGGTAATTAAAAAATAATAATTTGAAAAAGGCTGGGAATGTAAATGTTGGCTCTGATGAAGTCAAACTCAATTAGTTTGACTTCTTGCAGGATTTTCATCCACTACAGAAATGCAGTCACAGATGAAATATAATAGACAAGCATCTCTAAAAGTTACCAGGGCTGTGAGCTGGGTAAGCAATATCACCCTGGAACCAGAGAGAGTCTGCAGACAGGAGCTGTTAACAGGATTGAAGCATTTGCAGCAGAAGTTTGTGGTCAGCACTTTCCAGCATCAGCCAGGCTTAAGGGAAAGCATCTTCTCTGCAGCTTGTTAGAGTGGAACTTGAGAGCTTTTAGAAATGCCATTCTCTTATGGCTGACTTGGTGGTGCCCCACAGCCTGCTCCCTACCAGAGACTAGGGATAAAGCCAAGCAGTTATTTCTCACTGTCATAGAGGTATGAAGCCCTACTGACTGAAGGGTGGTTGCATCTTAAGGTGAGACAGACAATATCCAACTTCTGGGGCCTTCAGGTTATTGTGCAGGGTTTCAGAAGGTTTTTGGAGGTACCAGTCCCATGAAAGGCTGATGAGCTCCTGCTTTAGCTATTCCTAAGACCACAGGAGATGGGTTTTTCAGTATGACAGCCTCATCCATTGGAAGGAGGCCCATTTCCAGGCAGGCAAAAGCAAAATTGCAGTTGCATCCTTTTTTAATTATTTGCAGTATTTAGTAAAAAGAGGCCAAGCAGAGGAAATTTAGTACCTGAGTTGGGCCAAACACGTGCCTGATCTCTCCCTCCCTTGGGGCTACATAAGGATTCAGGGAACAGCCATCTACTGAGATCCAGCTTCATTACGTGCTGCACTGGGATTTGGGGAATTATCCTCCTGGCACAGCCAACTATGGACTCTACACTGCTTATTGGCAACAGGGCAGTATCTGCTCCATGATGTGTGTATGTGGCACTTGCGGATGTGGTTTAGTGGTGGACTTGGCAGTGCTGGGTTAAGGGTTGGACTCAATCTTAGAAAGCTTTTCTGACCTAAACAAATCTATAATTCTGTTTTTGTGGGCAGAAATAATGTTTTTTTAGGACAAGAAATGACCTAGTGTGCCTAGTTTTCCTGTCAACTGACATCTTAATTGCTGGGGCTCATCCCTGTCTTGCAGAGGAACAGGAAGCGCCCTCCAATGCCTTGGCCAGTGTGGTTCAGTTTGTCCCTCTGGAGCTCATGGATGGTGTCATAAGAAACCTCACCAATGATGACAGCATCACTGATGTGCAAATGATGATGGCCATTGGCAGGTAGGAGAGCCTGTGGGAGTGAAAGCTTTAACTCAGTTTGGAGAAATGTGTGGTTTTATCCCAAGCAACTTGGCTAATGCTGCCTGGTGAGGAGTGTGTAGGGAAAAAGAAAACTTCTGTATCATTTCTTCTAACCCTGAGATCCTACAGAACTAGAATAAAGAGTGGCTGTTATTATGATTGTGACTATTATTATATTTGTTTGGTTTAGTTTATTTTCTTAGAAATAAGTTGTATTATAGGATGTCCAATATAGGCTATCTCAAAGAGGTTTGATTCTTCTTTTTTCTTTTTCCCCTGAGGCTGTTAAGGCCTTTTTCTTTCCAAAAATCTCCTTTTCAGGATTTCATGATAATCTGTCTCCCTTCAGAAGGACATCTTCTTAAGCCACCAGTCACAGCTAAAGACTTGTGTGAGAGAGGTATACCTAACTGTTTCCAGGTCCTACCTTGGCCTTTGTCAGATGGGTGTGCTGCAGCTAGACAGACAAAGTCAGTGGAGATCTAGCCAAAAGAATGATGAAGAGTAGTGGGTGCAATGCTACCTGACATGCCAGACATGGTCTTTGCAGCACCAGTGCCCTCTTTGGCATCACCAGATCTTCTTTGCACCCTTATGTCCAAGTCCTACAGCTCTTCTGTGCTCCAGTGCCTTGCTCTGCACTTACATGTATCTTCAATGATCTTAAGGGTATTTTCCAGCCTAAATGATTCCATGATTCTATCTTTAACCTATACTTTCCTTAGAGGTTTCCACTTAAATAGATGATATTCACATGCAGTAGTGTGCACTTAACACAAAGGAGCTGCTCTGACTTGATCTCACTGGAAGCATCTTTTTTCCTCTTCTTCTTACTATTAGGATTTGCGTGTCCCTCCCGATAGGGTTACATGACAGAAACATGTTATTCCTGATGGGAAGTTGATGTATATGCAGAAAGGCGTTATTTGTCTTTGGCTTTCTAGGGAAGGTCATGGTTTTCCCAGAGTTCAGAGTAACCCAAGACAAAAGATTATCAGTTCAATTCCTAACCCATTTCTCCATCTTTTTCTCCTTCTGGATACCTGCTGCTACAAGCTCCAGATGATGAATCTTCTAAGAGTGCCAGTGTCTAAATACAGAGGTTGCCAAGTCAATTGGATCATTCATTAAAACAATCTTTGTCATACAGAAGGAGAAGTAAATAATTAGTCAGAGCCTGCAAAATGTAATTAACATTCCTTAGGAGAAATGTTGCAGTTTTGGCAGAATGTTTATGGCAGATGGGTGCCCCAAAAACAGCGTGGCCACAGGCTATTTGATGTGTGTGCTCCATATCTAGAAAAATTAAGGGAAAATGTACAAACTGAAGATCTTTTAGCTTCGTATCCCTGACAAACTGGTTGCATGCAGAAATATCTTCTTCCAAAGTTTGGGTTTGGGAGTAGCAGGGGAATAAACTGGACTTACGTGGAGTTTCTGGTCAAGCATGTAAAGAACAAGTAGTGGTAAAAAAAGAAAGGCTGTCACCTGCTGGCATAAGTGTACACCACAATCTCTTTTACAGAGTTTGTCTATTTTTAGATAAACTCTATTATTGTGCATCTGTGATGTCAGAGGTACTCACAGATTTGGGTTTTATTTTTTTTTTCCTGGGAATGTATCTGTTCCAAAGAGCCCTGGTCCAGATGCAGAAGGCATCTGCTGCCACACAGCTGTGTAGGCACCCGCTGCCTCTGGAGATCAGGCTTTTAAAAATTTAGCATTCCAAATCAATAAGTCCTTTGTCAAATTACAGTCATCACTACTAAAATATTTGTGGATGTGAATTTAAAATGTGATTTCTTCCTACTGTAGCAACACAGGCAGCACTGTAACTTAGCTACCAGTGCTGGCAAAATATAGCTTTAAGCACATAAGGTTATTTTTTGCCTGTTTAAAGAAGATAGGGAGAAAAAGGACTTTTGAATCTCTGGATCAATCTCCCTGCTTTATAGCATTCACATTACAGACCCCTTTCATGAATGTTCAGCTCTGCTCCTCAAACCAGGACAATGCTCCTACTGCTGTTCTTTCACAGTTCTTCCATCACTGGGTTGCTTTAGTGGGTCAAATCTCTCTTCTAACAGCCATTCTGTCTGTATTTCTGGCCATCTTACAGTTCATTTGATCTTATGCCAACAGAAATAGCTGAAATATCTTTTGCCTCCCTGGTGTTTATTCCTTCAATATGTGCAGGAAGAGCAGTCCCTTCCCATCTCTTTCTCATGGCTATGCTAAACAAGCCAGGTTATTTTAAACTTTTCTCGCAGGAGCTGTTCTTCATTTCCCCTACCACCTGAACCGGTTTCTTCAACAGAGTTCATTGGTCTTGGGCACAGATGGTGGTGTTTGTGCACCAGGCATGGCAGCCTGACCATGGCCTGAGGTGTCATTGTTTTGCTATAGAGAACACCTTTCCTTCTGCACCACAAATGGTGCTGGTCTTTTCCATGGCTGCTGTTACACTGGGAGCTTGTAGTCACCTGGTATCTGCCTGGTTGTCTTTAAGCAGATGAGTTATGGTAGCCTCCATTTCTAATGCCTTGGATGTGTTTTGAATCAATGCATTTCCTTCCAGTTCTATATTTCCAGTCCTCAGGGTCTTCCTTGTGACTCCTTGATCTTCCTCATGTTGGTGATGCCTGACAGCTGTGCATCTTCATCTACAGTGATTGCATGGCTTTCCTTGTTCTCCTCTGGTGCAAATGTCTGTGCAAGCTTCTCTGGGATTTGCTTTATTATCCAACTTGGCTTGACTTTTATTATTTTTCAACATCCCAAAGTATTCTGCTTTTCAAGGTTTTTTTTAACTGACTAGACTTTTAATTTTTCCAGTTCCTTGTAAACTTCACTAATTCCTGCTCTTTGCCTTGTAGTGGTTAGTTATCTATCTTCCCTTCTTTTATTTTGCATGAGATACAGATTGATGAGCAAAAGGAACTGACTGGTAGCTGGACTGACAATGCAGAGATCTGAATCAAGCCCTCATGTCAGTAGTATATAGAGCACTGCACCAGTTTTAAAATTTTGAACTTGACTGAAGTTTATGGAAAAAATCCCCACTATACTTGATGGACTTGGGCCTGATCCTCTGATGAACCACAGTGTGATGGTGACTTTGGAGTATTTCTACTTCAGGCTCTGTTGTGCTTTGAGTAACATGAAATGCCTTGTGAAAAGCCTGTCTCATCCCAGTGACTGGGCCAATTTGGAGGATGTTTGACCCAGAGTGGAGCTTGACTTTTTACAACATGGGCATTACATTTATTTAAGAGTTTGTGTTTCATTTCAGGATGATTGACTGGGTGTCCTGGCCCCTGGGAAAGAACATAGACAAGTGGATCATTGCTCTGCTGAAGGGTTTGGCTGCAGTGAAAAAGTTCAGCATCTTGATTGAAGTCACTCTTTCGAAAATAGAAAAGGTCAGTTGGCTCTTTTAAATGTGAATGTGAACCACAGAAATGCCATCTTGCACCTGAAATATCACCTTGCCTTTCAAATGACAAGATGAGATGTATAGAGAAAAAAGAGTTTGCTGTCCCAAGGAATACTGATTTTGCAGTTAGGAATGATGTTCTCCAGAACAACCTGGGATTCTGTAGGTTGTGGTCTGCAGAGGTACTGATACCTTAAAGGTTATGAAATAAAGTAGCCAAGGATTATCAAACCAGTCAAACACTCTCCTTCCCAAACTATGAAGCTCTTGTAAAACTTGCTTTTGGGAATGTGACATGCTCTCCTTTGACTGTGACTGGGTCATTGCTGGCTGGCACAGGCAAAATATCAGTGAGCATATTAATAGTCTACACAGGCACAGGTCAGTTCTAAAGCCTGTGCCCTGGCTTAGTTCTTTTATTAGTGTAGATAAAGCCCTCACTGCCATTGCCATTACCTGTTTCAGCAGTGAGTACTTGCTCTCTCTGAAAACTGTGATCAGGCACTGAAACTGGTCATTATTTCAGAACTTTTTCCATGCTGTGGTCCTACTCTTCCCTCCTTTGAGTAATGGGGATAACACCTGGCTGAGCTGCCAGAAGAAGTCACCACAGAAGCTAAGACTATGTTCTTAGGGATGTGGTTTAATGGTGGGCTTGGCAGTGCTGGGTTAACAGTTCAATGACTTCAAGAGGCATTTTCTCATCTAAATGATACTGTCTTTCTATAGTTATCAGTACTGGAACATTATCAATGACTGCATTTGTCTTTGTGATCCCTCAAGTGCATTGAGCAGTGGGACAATAGCCAAGCATCTCTGGCTTTTCTTTCTTTCCTTTCATTGTTAATACATAGGAAAGGGACACGGCCCATAAAATAACATGTGTTTTTTGGAAACCCTCTGAAGTATGATCTGACAGCAATAGAGGACACACAGGTATTTTTTGTAAAGTAGAATAAATATCATTATATAGCCTTTGAAAAAGATACTTGCTTTTTATCTCTTTGTCTGAAAGGTTAGTGATAAAGTTCCAAATATCTAAATAAATTAGGAGGCACATTCTAGAAAACCTACCCTTCTGCTGTGCTTGCATGTCTTTTTCATGAGGAGATATGGAGATGCAGCACTGTCACAGAGGCATTACACAAGCCTGAAAGGGTGAGGATAACCCACACAGTATTTTTAAGAGTGCCCTGAGCCACTCTGGATAGGAGATGACTTTGGAGACCTAGTTACAGGCTGCTTTCTTCAACATCCAGCATGGAGTAGGAAGAGACCAGTAGCCATGATAGATGTCCAATGCCTCTGTTTCCTGATGTTCCCTTCTCCTGCTGGTTTTTGCCTTCTCATTTGCCTTTTTTTCTCCTCCACCAGGTCTTCTCCAAGCTGCTGTACCCCATCGTGAGGGAAGGGGCATTGTCTGTCCTGCAGTACATGCTGCTGAGCTTCCAGCACTCCCACGAGGCATTTCACTTGGTAAGGCTGTGTCTGGCACTTGGATGAGGGCATTGTCCCCTTAGGGGGGACCTGAGGTGTGGCAGATGTTGCCACTCTGGCTTTGGAGTGCATTTGGTGGAGCCTTTGCATTGAGAACATCTCAGAGGGCTCTCATTGTGGAGGGCAGGGAATACATTATTAAACAGCCCTTGTTTTTCCTAAGCAGGTGCCTCATTGTCTGTTGGACTCGGTGGGCCACATCCCACATGCGACTTTAAATTGTCACCAACATGTGGCACCCATTTCCTTAAGTGGTGGATCATCTTTAAGAGGTTTGTACAGCATCAGTGCAGCAAGATTAGAAGACTGGATCAGAACACTGCATTACACAAATTCTCTGTTAAAAGCAAAAAGAACTTTTGGCAACATTTGAATTTCCACAGTGATATTTTATAGTTTGTTTTGCTGTTGGCCCTAAGGCATGGCTCTGCTTCCTGCTGGTGTTGCCTCTGGAATGCTGAATTTAAAAATCGAAGCTGAAGGCTAAAGCATGCTTGTAGTGATGGAACTGATAAAAGCAGTGATGAAAAATTAGTCCTATTAATGTTTGATTTTGTACTTTCTCATTAAAGCCCTTATATTTGGCTTTTCACCTAAAGATCACAGAATAAACAGAAAAAAGCAAAGCTAGCCAACATTTTCAACTGATACTTTTTCATTCCTCAGCTGGGAGATACTTTGAAGGAATCTGAATTTTTTAAGAAACTCTTTGGTTTCTAAAAATAGAGTAATTTCAATATGTTGTCTTCAGTTGGGCATCAAATTTTGAAATGCTTCAAAAGCTATGCTTGAAGTTTCCATCTGTAGTCCATAAGCATAAGTTTCGTCCTTTATTAAAAAAACCCAAAACTCAACAGGGCCAAACCATGTCTCTTTTTGTTTGCCCTGGCACTTTGGAAGGGTTTTGAGAATTGTTCCCATCACAGGTTGGCAAAATTCTCATGTATAAAAAGGTGCTGCAATTGATTTGCTTCCTCAACAACCTTTCATATTGGAAGGGAAATAGTTAAAATCTCAACATTTTGAAGGGAAAGAAAAAGAGGAGAGGAAGACCAAGGGAAAAAGAGAGGACTAGGAAATGGCTGGACTGGGGTCCTGATACTTTACTTCAGGATTACACTGGGCTAAAAAAAAGTAACTTAAAATATAAATATGAAAAAGGTTGTGTAAGTGCCTGGATCACTCTAGCACATCTGTGAGGCTGGAAATAGGTTAGGTTATTAATTCTGTGAGAGCTGCAGGGTCAGCAGAGGGTGCCCTTGAGCAATGGATCGTTTGCATTTGCAGCTGCTCGTGCATTTGTACATTTTGGAGATGAAAGCAAAATAAAGATGTGCTGTTTATATACTTGTTGCCACCCATCCAGTCATACCAATTTCATCTCAGTGTATTCAGTATAAAATAACATAGAGCACAGCAGACATATCTTTTAGGCTAATCCCATCTGCCTTGCAGGTTTGAATCCCTGCACTTGGCAGTCAACATATCCTTTCCACCATAGGTGTGGGATTTAGGGGAGACTAAAGAATGGCAACTGCAGCTCAGCAAAGCAGCAGCACAAGCCTTCAGGTGTCATGCAACACAAAACCCTCTGAGGTTGCCAAAATCAACTAGAGAGTTGCTGTTGAATTCAAAGGGTGAAGGATGAAGTCTAGAATGGCACTGAAATCAGCTCCTGTTCACTGTCTTTTCTGCCTACAGGTGAATTTCATTCCCCTAAATGTATTAAAATTCTGTGACTAATGTGGAATAATTTTTGTAGTGAATTTTTTTTTTCCAGCTACTCCCTCACATCCCCAGACTGGTGGCCTCTCTGAAGAAGGAGGACTCAAATTCTGCAACCAGCTCCCTGGAGCAGCTGGCTGAGCTCATCCACTGCATGTTCTTCCGCTTCTCAGGATTCCCAGACCTCTATGAACCAGTCCTAGAAGCAATTAAAGTAAGTCATGCCCTTCTCAGTCATTTTACTGCTTTCCATATGGAAATGGCATCCTTGTTGGTAGCCTGGAATAGAGGGACTGTCCCACTGGTAGGGATGGCCTAGCCTCAACACCTCTGATGGTGGTAGAAGAAAGGATATTAGAATTCTGAGTCTGAGCCCTGTGTAGGCAAGTTGAAGGAAGTTACTTCTATAATGGTGGCCTGCAGAAGTCGTGATGGTTCCTGATGGTTTTAGCTATAACATTATTCTCAAATGCCTCTAAAGGACAAATACAAACAGGTAAGCTCTTCCATGCATGGAGGCAGGTTCATGTGAAGAGCAGGCAAAATGAGTTGTGTCAACACCTCTAGCAGAGGAGTTCTGCAGTTCCCATTACTAATTCTTCATGGGGAAAGATCAATCATAGAATCACAGAATACCCTGAGTTGGAAGGAACCCATAAGGATCATTGAGTTCAACTCCTGACCCTGCACAGGACAACCCCAGGAATCACACCATGTGCCTGAAAGCATTGTCCAAATGCTTCTTGGCTTGGTGCCATGACAACTTCCCTGGAAAACCTGTTCTAGTGTCCAGCCATCCTGTGCTAATATCCAACCTAAACCTCCCCTGACACAGCTTCATGCTGTTTCTTGTGCCCTGCTGCTGATCACCAGAGAGAAGAGGTCGGTGTTTGCCCCTCAGCTTCCCCTTATGAGGACAGATAATGATTGGTAACAGAGATCTCTCTTTCCAAGGCTCTCCCAATTCCAAATGAAGACCGGATTAAACACCTCTTGGGACAAAATGCTTGGACCTCCCAGAAGAACGAGCTGGCCTGCTTCTACCCACGTCTGGCATCTAAATCAGAGACGGGAAAGATTGGGTTAATTAACTTGGGAAACACCTGCTACATGAACAGCATCATACAGTCTCTTTTCATGGCTTCAGAGTGAGTTATTCCTCCCTTGCTCCCATTCTGTACTGCTCCAGGGGTTGCTTGACACTCCAGCCTTGCGTGTCCCACACTGATTTTCCATCTCACAGATTGCATCTCTGCTTTTCTTTCACAGCTTTCGGCATTCAGTGTTGAATTTAACTGAGGGCAACTCCCAGCCCCTAATGACAAAGCTCCAGTGGCTCTTTGCATTTTTGGAGCACAGTCAGGTAATTATTTCATGTCCTAGTTATTTGTTTGGACTGTCGGCTGCGGAAAGGCTCGTCTCCAAGTTGCTTCCTGCTGGCTCTAACGGGCTGATAAGGAGCTGTGGATCTTGGTGGGTTTTTGTAATGGGACAAATTTTGTTTATATGAAGGAGGCTAATTTTGGGAGAGGTGGAGGGAAACTCCTATCACCCATGAAAGTGAGCTACGTTCACACCAGTCTGCCTGTCTTTAACTTGTGGTCTTCTTGGGCTGGGCTGAAGTAATAGCTAATGGTTTTAACAATGAAATCCATTAGGTAATAGTTTACATCTGTGGTCAGCTGAGAAGCCTGTTGGTGTGAAGCAGAGGTTTTCTTTCTTGCTGTGCAGCAAGGAAGAAGACTGGAGCAGCTTGCTTGTCCCACTGCTGCCCAGCAAAGCAGTAGCAATTGGTGATAATTGCTTTAAAAGTGGTTCTGTTAAAAGGATAATTATAAAAACTCCCTTAGATTCCAGATCTTTGAATCCTCTGTATGTGAGGGAAAGTAAAATAAAAATAACACCCTTAAACTAATTGTAAATATTTGCATGACAAATGTGAAATTTAATGGAGTGACTCCTGGAGGTACAGCTAGGGCATATCTAATTCCTCTCTTGAAAATATATATCTTTCTGTCCCTAGAAAGACAAGATTTTGGAAAGACAGTGAATTTTGCCTTCCTGGGTAGCAGGTCATGGCTTTTCCATTTCCCAAACCTTGACTGGTAGAGCTGGCTGGTAGCATTGTGGTATTATGCCACTACAGATGACCTGGGAGGGGAAATATAGACATCCTGTTAAATTTAATATTTGGTCATAGAAAAGTATAGGCTTTGATGGCAGGTTAGGGTATCTGTGTTCTGTGATGAGCAAGTACAGAAGCATATTTGCATGTTGTGTAGCTGATGGTTAATAGTTTCCTGTTAATTTCCTTTTGGTTATTTTTCTTCTTTGGGTTGTTCTTGAAGTTACTTTTTTGCTAAAGATGGGTCTTTTCCCATGTTAATTAGACATCTGCTTCCTAATGACAGCAATTATATTATCTGGTGATACAGATTACCTGCCTGCAGTGATCAGAATACTGGATGGAAGTTTAGTGGATTTTTTTGCTTTGGTTTTTTCTGTTTTTTTTTTTTTTTCTTTATGAAAGGATTTGGTGAGAGAGATCCTGATCAAATTAAATGGAGCAGCAAATTAAATTCAGGCTGAATTATGTAGAATTATCTGGATCAGGCCAATAAACCATTTAAAAATTGAATGATAAACACATGGATAATTTATAGAAGTATATGCAAAATAATGTCTGAGATTCATCCTTACCATCCTGGCTTGCAGCAAACCGAGAAAGTCTTCCTGTGCACTGGGATTAGCCTTTGTAGGGGGAAAAAAGGGATCTTATCAGGCACAGGACATCAGCCAAAAAACCACTCCTCTCCCCTCTCCATCCCCCTGTGTGAACTGAGGAAAAATGACTAGGATTAAATGCATTTCTTCTGTGCTGCTGCCAGCGACCTGCTATCTCCCCTGAGAGCTTCCTCTCTGCCTCCTGGCCACCCTGGTTCACCCCTGGAGCTCAGCAGGACTGCTCAGAGTACCTCAAGTATTTGCTGGACCGGTACGTGACGGGTGCCGTGATTTGGAGCCTGGTGACAACAGCATCCTTAAACACCAGGCAAACAGGGCCACGTGGCTGAGACCCAGAGGAGTTGGGAGAGTGGAGGGTTGGGATAGTGAGACTGGTCTGAGGCTCCTTATTAAAACCCTGTTTGGACAGTTTTAGGGGTAAGGACAGAACTTAGTTCAACTTGAAAATTTCTGCCTTTGCTCTGAGGACACAAGGAATTAATAGAATTAGAATAATTAAGGTTGGAGAAGACCCCTAAGATCATTAAATCCAGCCATTAACCCAACACTACCAAGTCCACCACTAAATCATATCCCTAAATGCCACAATCTACACTTTTTTTAATGCTTTTAGAAACAGAGGTTTCACTATTTCCTTGGTCAGTCTGTTCCAACGCCTGACCACCCTTCACCCTTTCAGTGAAGAGATTTTTCCTGATATCTAATCTAAAATTGTACCAACCGTAGAGATTCACCTGACGAGCCACTCAGCCTACTCTGTAAAATACTGATTTTTACCTTTTACCTAGAAATGTCAAATCTCTGGTGTCCCAATGATCCCTCTAAAAGTGTGGGGTCAGTGGCACATGAAGACTTCAGGTTCCCAGATCCTGTCTGACTCCTTCCCACCTTTCTCCCACAGCATCAGACTCCTGGGTACAGGCAGGTTAACTGGGATTAACCACTTGTGGTGAAGGACAGGAGCACTACTTTAGAAACTACTTCTTGGTGTTGTATTGATGCATAACAGCCTTTTTCTTCTCTGCCAAAGATTGCATGAAGAAGAAAAAACTGGAAAAAGGATCTACCAGAAACTCAAGGAATCCAGCTTGATGTCTCAGGCAGTAGAGCATCATTACTTAAACAAGACATTGATTGAGAAGATGTTTGGGGGTAAAATGATGACAAAGATCCGCTGCTTGAAGTGCCTGAATGTTTCCTCCCGAGAAGAAGCCTTCACAGACCTGTCCCTGGCTTTTCCTCCATCAGACAGGAACGTGCATGGGAGCACATCTATTCAACCAGTGGAAGAAATTGGCCCACAGCTCATTGAGCCTCCAGAAAACGCAGGCCAGCTTAGGGGCTCTCCCTGGGTCCAGAGGAAGGCCCCCATGGCCAGTGACCATGCAGCCCCATCAGTGTTGCTGGAAACATTAGGTTTCCAGGAATCAGGAGAAGCAGCAAATCCCATACGTGGCAATGATGTTGGGGTGGATGCAGCCAAAGACCCTCTCTCGACTTCAGGGGAGCAGGAGTGTGCTCCCAAGGACTCCAGATCTGTCCCAGATTTAATCAACTATTTTCTATCCCCAGAGAGACTGACAGCAGAGAATAAATACCACTGTGAGAAATGTGCATCCTTGCAGGATGCTGAGAAGGTGGCAGAGCTGACAGAGGGTCCACACTACCTCATCCTCACACTGCTGCGTTTTTCCTTCGACCCACGGACTATGAAGAGGAAGAAGATCTTGGACAATGTCTCCATCCCTGTGGTGCTCAAGCTACCCATCCTTGTTGCTCCAGAGGAGACTGAGGAGGTTTGCCAGCCTGGGAAGGATGGTGCTGTCCCAGGGAGCAGCTTCATGACTGTAGTGTATGACCTCTGCAGTGTGGTGGTGCATTCAGGCATCTCCTCTGAGAGTGGCCACTACTACTGCTACTCCAGGGAATGCACTGACACCATCCCCCACGGGCAGCCCCAGGATGGGGTGCCGAAACCAGCCTCTGACAAACAGTTGGACTTTGAAATCCAGTGGTACCTCTTCAATGACACCAGAGTTTCCTTCTCCTCCTTCGAGTCGGTCAGCAATGTCACCTCGTTCTTCCCCAAGGACACTGCCTATGTCCTCTTCTACCGGCAGCGGCTGGGCCAGCAGGGCTGCCTGCTGCACGAGGCTCTGGCTGAGGCTGGCCGCCTGCATGGTGAACCCTCCCTCCACAAGGACTTGATGGAAGCCATTTCCAAAGATAATATCCTCTTCTTGCAGGTAACTCCTGCTGCTGTGCACAGCAGAATGTGGTCCTATGGCTGTCTGGCTCATGGGCCACGTTCCCACCCACCCAGGCAGCAGTGGGATCCTGTCCTGTGGTTAAAATCCTGCAGATACCCAGCCACTCCCTTAAGCCAAATCCCTTTTTTGTTTTTAGCACCCAGATATAAACAGGTTATAGTTTCCTGATGAAACTGGGCGCTGAGCTTGCGGTTGACTTGCTGTTGTCTGTTCCTGGAAGCACAGCCTGAAATTTTCTTTGAAATGCCTGGAAAAGATAGGATGGTGGAATAGTTTGGATTGGAAAGGACCTTTTAAAAGCTATCTAGTCCACCTCCCCTGCAGGATGAGCAGGGACATCTTCAACTCAGATGCTCAGAGCCCCATCTGGCCTGACTTTGAATGTTCCCAGGGATGGAGCATCTGCTGCCTCTCTGGGAAATCTGCCAGTGCCAGTACCTTGCCATCTTCATTGTAAAATACTTGTTCCTTACATTCTACCCTTTTCTCTCCTTCCCACCTTCCCTCACTGGTAACTAGCTATTCCTTCCTACCACCTCTAATGCTCACCTGAACCATTGCAAGCAAAGTCCTTTTTTTTCCCTTTTTCTCTTCTTATCATAGAATCATAGAATGGTTTGGGTTGGAAAGAACTTACTGACCATCCAGTTCCAACCCCTCTGCCATGGGAAAAGACCCTTTCCACTAGACCTGGTTGCTCAAAGCCTCATCCAACCTGGCCTTGAACACTTCCAGGGATGAGGCATTCACGGTTTCCCTGGGCAAATGGGTGAGCTAGGAATACAAACTGGAGCAGACTTCATTCAGCCAATGGAGTTTCAATGCTTTCCAAACAACAGTGTCTCATGACATGACCTGCATGTGGGGCAATTTGAGGGGTCTTTCCCCTCCCATAGGTGGAATGGTTAGGCTGGGTTTGGTCACTGAAGAGCTGCAATGTTCTGCTGCATCCCTCCTGCTGAGCTCTAGAGTGCATGGCCTTTACACCCCAGTTTAATTTGAAGGAAGCTCCCAGGGAGAGCCTTACAGGCTCTTGGCTCCTCAGGGATGGTGGGAGCATCCCCTCACCTGGATCTTCTATCTGCTGATATCCATGTGCTATTTTTTCCCCTTCCTTCTTGCAGGAGCAGGAAAAAGAAGCAAGGAACAGAGCCGCCTATATTTCTGCCTTGCCGAAGTCCCCGCTGTGGTGGAGAGACTTGGACAGGGACAAGGATGATGACAGCTCATCTGGGGGCTGCAGCCCAGCAGCAGGCGGGGGTGGATCCGGCTCCTTCCATGGACTCGTCTTTTAGTCAACAGCTTAAACCAGATGGGCAGTGTCCTTGGGGCCAAGCCAAAGCCACGAGCTCCTCTTCCTCACCCCAATGATAGTGAGCATCTTGAAGGAGGATTTGAGAAACATTTAAATGGAAAAGGTCTCAGGGGCTGATTTGGAGGCACCTGCAGGTCTTGCTGCTTCCTATGCACTTGGTCTTCATGCCTTAATGTACCTAAGCTAATGCAGAGATGAGTGCTGCTGACAGCTCGGAGAAGTGCCCTTTTGCTTCAGCATAGCCATGTCTTGCCTGCTGTGAGCCATGCCACCAGCCTGGGGAGGTGACAGGCATGGGGACAGGCGTGGGGAGGAAGACAGACCCAGCAGTGCCCCAGGGATGGAGATGTCCCATGCACATTCTGTCTGCAGCCCGTGCTGGGGCAGCCTCTGCTCAGTTGTTATATTTCTTTTTAATGTGGTTTGGGAACACAACGTGACAAAGTCTGAAGGTAGAAAAAAGTCTGAAAAATGCTAAAATGTAGCAGTGGTAGTCTGTGATGCAGTGTGCTTGTAAGACAAGCAGTGGCAGGTCAACCAGAGAGGGTTTATGCTGCTTTGCAAGACACCCAAAAGAGACTGAGGGGCACAAACTCCTCCATCCAAGAGAGACTGACCTGATCCATTCGGAGTTTCTGGGCTCCAGTGAAAACTCATTGTGTTACTGATGACCTCTGGATGCTGTTAGTGTGCATGGCGGGCCAAGACACACAGCTGTTTTTCCAGATGTGTCTTTAGGACTCGATTTGTCTCTTTCTTCTGCTGTCCTTTGATGGTTTTCTGGGCTGGATCTACCCTTTAAAATTTTGGTTTTCCCTTGGGATACCCTGAACTGAGCAGCAGATGACAGAGCCCCCCTTAACTCATGATCTGTTTTTTTTAAAAAAATTATTTGCAAGGTGAGTAGCCCAACCAGATATGTTATATCAATCCAATATCAATATATACTATGTAAACCAATGCATTATATAAATTAATAATGGGACAGGGGCTGATTTTGATGGCAGATGACCAACTCAAGACCCAAGCAGCACATCTACAGGACCACAGCTCACTCCCATGTCCCTCCCTAGCTGTTTTCCCCTGCCTGCTCCTCCCTCACACCTGTAGTAGAGATTTCTCTGGCTCAAGTGGCAGAGACTTGTGCCTTAGGTCCTAAGTGCAGGACCTAATCCTGACCATAGGGTATTGCAGTAGGAGTATTGTGTTTTTGTGGAGGAAAAGGCAAAGCACAGACATTGCTATGGATAATGTGAGCAGAAAGTCTGCTAGAGAGGACACTTGGCATCAAATATCTGGTGTGTACTATCATACTCTTTTATGGCCTTTCCTATATATAAATAAAGGAAATTAATTCAACATATGGACTCAGTGTCTTGTTGCAGTATTCATAGATACTGGGCTGATGGGTCAAAAGAGAGACGGGGAAGCTGAGGCATCCCTCCTCAAGGACATGGAACAGTCCTCCAGAGTGGCTTGGAAGAGGGGATCTTGCAGAGATGGAATGGGAACCTCAGTGCAGAGCTGTGTGCCCTCCAGAAGATCACAATACTAGCAGTGGAGCCTTGTGGGTGTTTTTAAAGTCAGGTGCTGAGAGGAAATAAATGAAGACCCAGAGCTGAAGCGTCACAGAAAGTACAGTGTTCCCTGGTTTTATTAATAGACTTCTATTTATTTCCAGTTCAAAGAAGTTGCCAAAAGTTTTCCTGTTGCTGTCATGCTAGCTCCATTTTTTATACTGGAGTATCACCTGAAGGCATTTTCTGTGCTGTTTGCTGGAAGGCGCTGTTGTAGGAGACTGTCTTTAACTTCATGAGATCATAATCTAAGTAATGAAGGCAGATAGTCAAACCAACATGGAAAATGAAGAGGCTGTATCATAGCTAAGCTCTTTCCTGAATATGTCTTGTTTTTTTCATCAAGATTTTCTGAGATGAGCAGAGGCAATGCAGCCTGGAGAGTGTCAGTAGTGTAATGAGGTTGACTGGTTTAGTCCCTCTTAATTTCCTCTGATTATTAGCATTGGACTTCCCTTTTAGACTCAGCCAGTCCTACTCTGTCTTTGACAAAGATATTAAATATTATTGGTCCTAGTACAGATCTTGGAGGAACACTACCCATTGCTTGTTTGGACACTAAGTCATTGACTGTAGCTCTTCCAATGTGGCCATCCAGCCAATTCCTTATTAATCTAATGGTCCATCCATCAAACTCTTCAATTATGAGCTAAGAATGTTATAAAGGACCATATTAAAGGCCTTACAGAGGTCTAGTATAGTATGAGTATGGTGTATTACTATCTATGCTGCTCCAATTATAGTACATGCTATATTGATACTAGTGTTAGTAATGCCAGTAATTTTTGCCTATGGCATATTGATAAAGTGTATGCTATGGTATATGTGATAGTATGGCTCATTTTGCCTGTCACATGTGCCTCTGGCCAAGGAGAGCCCATAAGGGAGTCCTCAGATCTAGGTTTGGGATTCTGTGTGTGCTGCAGATGTGAGATGATGCTACTCTTGTCTAAAAGAGGTGTTACAGGAGCTGTGCTTAGGGGAGGTGTCTTCTTCCAGTTGTCTTTTTTTAAAAATTTTAAATAGGAAGTCTTAAAGGGAGGGTTGAACTTTTAACGCTGGAGAAAAGTGTTTGTTCTTGTGCTGAGGTTCTCTGGCTGATTTGGTGTCCTGAGCTGAGGCTCACAGGTGCTGAGCTGCTGGTGGGTGAGGAAGGCAGCATTTGTCCTCACGTTGCACACAGCAGAGGAGATACACTGTATGAAATTCAATTTAGCACCTTAAAAATACATAGCTTGGGTTCTGGTGTCAGGAAAAACCCTAGCTACATCTTAAAGGCCCTCATTACCCATTCAGGACACTTGAAGCTGTAGGAGACACTCACCAACATGCTGGGAAAATGTTCTGAAAGCTTTAAAGGTGCTACATAATCAAACTTGATCTGTTTATTAGTTTTCCCTTTCTTTTCCTGCTCTGAATCCATTCTGGGAATCACCAGGGAGCAATGTCTTTTTATTATCATTATTTTATTTTCCTGTTGCTTTTCTGTTGCATATACAGTACTTAAAAATGAGATCACCTTCACATCAGGCATGTACCATGTTTATTAACAGCAAAAAAAAGTATTATCTAGGCTTCACTCAAGACTGATTTACAGGATAAATAATTGTTTCAATTTACTTTTAAAAAAAACAACCAAACAACAACCCCCCAAAGAATAAATTAATAACTTAAGTGATTAGCTGTCCACAGTGATTTGAAAACTTAATAACCATTCAAACAGTGACACCACAAGAAGACACATACTGTACAGTTTGCCACAGATTACTCTTGTCCTTCCTTCTACAAATGGAAATCAAAAAACTAAAAATACTCCTCTTTAAGAACAGTCATAGGCTTTGAAACACACAAAACATCCTTGCGAATTGGCTGCTGATGCAACAGCTTCACAGCCCCTCCTCGCAGCAGGTTAAGAAACAAATGGAGAAAACTACCCTAATTTGACTGGGTCTGTTCCCACACAATGATGCCCAAAGTCAGTGGGGACTTGTCAACTTTGCCAAGGGCTGGGTTGAGTGGGATATAACTACTCTAAAGGTTTGGTCCTAACCCTACGGGATTCATCGTCAGGCTCCCCATGGAGCCCAGGGTCCTGCTCCCTTCCCCTCTCTGCAACGTGGTTCAACCCCCATGTCCAAACTGCTCTCAAAAATACCACGGTATTTTCAGGGTCAGTGTGGCAGCAGAACGCTGAAAACTGTGCAAATGGCATTTCCCCCACCTCCCTCACTCAGAGGAAAATCCTGCCAAGTTTTTTTCACCTTGGTAATTAAGGATGAAGGGGTTTTTAATGGGTTTTGGAGAGTGGGATGTATCAGGGCCATGTATGATGCTGGGCATGACAACAGGGTAGCACCACATGCTGCCCAGCCATTGCCTGCAGACTCAAAACAGCTCTTTGCATTATTAGATGTCAATTAATTGCACCTCATGACATGTCTTTGAGGTGGGGAAGTAAGTACTAAAAACCTTCATTTTACAAGCCGGAGAAAAAGTCGGATACAGAGTTCACATGAACCCTCTCGTCCCATATGAAGATAGAGTGTGGTGTCACCCAGAGAACGACAATAAATATGATGGTTTCTTATCTCCTGGTCTTGGAGCAAACCTCTCCCATATGGTCAACCCACTGGCCTACAAATAAACCCATTGTATGTTAGCAATGTGATGCCTTGGGTTTTAGCTTTTATATTTTTCAGATTCTCTGCTGCTTAATGTGTAACTCTGAAACTTCATATTAGGTGTTAGTGAGTTCTCCTCACAGGGTAGTTAGACAAAACAATTCCTTTCTAGCTAGAGAATCAAGGACAACTGGTACCCAAGAAGCATAAATAACAGCAAAGGGAAAGGGAGCAAGCCAGGGGGCTGAGACTTCATAGCCTGGAGCTATAGTTAGACAATATGTAAATGAACCAAAACTTACAAAAGTGTAAAAACTTGTAACCGGAATCCATCTTAGTATTTGACTTAGGTGTAACCCCAGCCAAGCTCTAGCTCTTGCACTGCCCAAGGTCTATCCTTTCAATAAATACCTATTTAATTCCTTTTGCTCTATGTAGTCTCTGTTCCAGGTCAGCCTTTCCAGGCATCAGTGGGCTACACCAAAAATTAAGAGCCTGCTGATCAGGGGCAAGTCTGTTGAGAAGCTTTTTTTAGCTAAAGAGATAGAGCCATGTGGCTCAGCTTCTGTTTCAGATATTACTGGCTGGTGTTAAAACTTGAACACCACATGCCAGGACCAGCTGGCCATGGGCTAGAAGGGGACAGCTGTATTGTGACACCTTGCTACATATCAACTTTTTGTAAGAGTAGACACTACATCAGCAACCCGATCAACAGTACAACACTAGGAGTTGGGAACAAGGAGATAAAAGTGTGACTACAATGATGAGACACCAAGGATAGACTGATAGAGGGATGCACTAGTCCAGGCCAAAAAGGAATCATGACCAAAAAGTTCATGTCTTGACCTGCAAGAGCCTCATTAACAGCTGCAAGATCATTGTGTACATGTGTGAAGGTTGGGCAGATAGAGGCACTCAGACTCATCAGAGGCTCTAAACTGGCCCTTGTGATTTGATGCCGGCCTGGTCCCTCTGATTTTCTCGATGGCTCTATGATGGCCAAACTCTCTGGTTAGTGCCAAGGTTAGGCTTTGCTCTTCCCCCTTCCTGTAGGACTAGGGCTTCTCCATAATCACAGCCCCACTGCATCCATCTCTTGTAGACAGCATCCCTCCAATGGGACACACAGTGTGGATGTCAGCTTTTACATGGAATGGAACTTTTCTATGACCAGGTGGGAAAACACCAACACAGTGCAAGCATGACTTGAGAAAATCATCCTTTTACTTGCCTCCTAGGCCAGAAAGATCAGACAGGACCTGGGAACTATTTTAACATCTTCCATAAGACCTGGACATGGCTGTACCTCCCCCCCTCTCAAAGAGCCATGATCATTGGATAGCCAAAACAAGCCAACTCTTCCTGGTATGCCAGGGTGTGGAGGGGCCACGGGGCTGCTGAAAGCTCTGGATATAGCGTAACAATTTTACAGGTTAAAGCTGTCTCCCAGTTGCTAGAACTGTGTGTCCATGTCCTGGATGACTGGGCTGGCCAGGTGCAAGGGCTAGTCCAGTGTAGATTAGGTCCTATCACTGGGGAGTATGGCCTTAGGGGTTGAACTGTGTGCCTTGCCACTTGGCTTCATGGCCAGAGAAGTGGCCCTGTCCCTGTTTTGGATGTTACAGGGCTCTAGGAAACCCCTTGGGCCCCTTCCCTCACACGGAAGAGTCTCCACTCCACCCTAGTAGCACAGGGTTTCAGTGTGGAAGAGATGCTCCAAGCAGGGTCAGCTATGGGGTTGACCTACACTAGTCTTGAAACACTCCAAGGATGAAGATGGCACCTCAAGGGACAACCCTGTGAAACCATGGCACTGCTGCCCCATGAACAGCTCATGGAAGCCCCTCAGCAAGGTGTCTCCCAGCATGTCCTGGTCCCCACACATTTCTTGTAGGGTTTCTCCTGCCTAGCTCAGAGCTTGCTGAATGGACCAAGCATACCTGAATGCCAGAGCACAGGCATCATGTGTGTCAGGCAGAAGGACCCTCTTGTGAGTGAAATGCCCAAGAGTGGTGGAAGCTCCCATCCCACCAGTGCATGACTTTTACCAACATTCCACAACCTGCAATCTCTGCATATCTGACTTGAGACTCAGGCCAAAGGAGCACATGGTGAGGACCAAGACCCAAACCTTACTGGCAAACTCCCCTACCTTCTCTCATCTCAACCTCATGCTCTTCCATATCTCACTCTTGCTGGTGGCTGATGGCCCAGAGTTCAAATACATCCCAGTTTGCACCCAAACAAGCCTACCTTTTGGCTCCAACTCTGCATTTGGCCCTATCTGCCAGACTCTCAGCTTTGGCCTGGCACAGTCTGCACTCACACATTATTTTCTTTCGCCAACTTGAGACGAAGCCTAAGCCTGGCATCCATTTAGAGCTGGAAACGTATTTCCCACTGAACAGCTCCAAGCCAGACCACGTCTCACCAGAGGAATGGTGAGCAGCATTTGCATACTCACAGCAAGGGATACACACTTTTGGAAAGTTTTGCATTTAAAATCACCTGTTTAGTAATTTTCAAGCTCAGAGAAAGCTTTGAGCCATGGACCCAGTGCTTCATAAAACTAAATACTGAGGTCACAATGCTTGTCCCGCAGACAACCCTTCTCCATGAGCACACACACATGCAAGCATATCCCTTTTCTAAATCGAACCATAGAGCTCTAGAGCAGGCTCTGATGTGAAGGCTCAAGCCAGTTTAATTTCAATTAAAATTAATAATTTGCAATGTTCTCAGTTTCCTTAAATACCTAGTTCTAACAAAGGAGCCTGTCATACTTGAGAATCTAAGTATAAAGTGGATGTGATAAACTCAATGCCTTCAGGACAAAGTTCTTGGCAGACTGTGTAATTAAAGCAGCTGCTTTTCAATATGGTTTAAGACTAAATACTGCACAAACATTAATCACCAGGGACTGCTGTAATCAGCTCGGCAATCGTCATGGGTGACTATTTCCACTGAAACCGTTGCTTTCAGGAGGGGTTCATACAGTCATATCTGTATGGCACAGAGTCTGTGGGCTTCTGCTCAGTTTGGTGATGCTGTTTGCTTGGTGCTTTGCAGGGCAAAAGATAGTGGAATGTATCTGTTTCAGTGAAAACACAGACTTCACTGCAAAGCAGAGAGGGACCAGCAACCAGCAGCTGTTAAGTAGATGCTTTTGGGCTGTTCTGCTCCTTGGTCTGCCAAATGCAATGGACCAGTTACTAGGGATGCTCATGAGAGCAAATTATCAAAACAGTGTCTGAGCCTGGGAAAAGAGCTATCCCATACCAGTGTTTGCCTCATGAACAAAGACATTTGTGAAACGTAGAGAAATAGGACTAGGTTCTCCAGTACCACAAAAGGTTTTTCCAGTCTTAAGGAACACCTTGGATTGAACATGGGAGTGGGCACTGGATGCACCCAGTCCCAGTGCAGAAGCACAGGGAACCCACTCAGCAAATTGCATCCAAACCCAGGGTTCTTTCTCGAGCCACTAGAGTTAACAGATTAAAAGAAGAAATAGGAAAAAAATCAGCTTCCCAGTAGAGTGACATTCTTTATGGTGGGAATGGGGAGCTCCCTCCCAGCTGGGTGAATGCACACTTCAGTGGGCTCTGGATCAGGCCCCTGAGATGCAGAGATGAAAGGGGCAATAGAAATACAAAGTACTTCAACCTAGTCTTTGTTTCATCATCTTACCAGGCAAGTGTGCAAGGCCCTGGCAGGGGGCAATGGCCCTTGCAGGCTGTAACACACTCCTTGACCTTCAGAAAGCATCTGACTGTGCTAAATCTTCCCCTTTGAGGCTTTGGGGTTTTTTTCCCCATCTAGAAACTGATATTTTTAGCATAAACATTAGGATATTTGCTTCATTGTTTCTATAGAAGTCCAACACTTCAATGTCTTGGGTTGTCAGAGCCTTTCCATTAACATCCTTCCCTTTCACGGCACGTGAGAAGAAAATACAAAATGGTGTTGGAAGTTCAAGACTTATTTTACCAGCACACAGCAGCACACAGCCCTTAGGGGGCTGGTATCCTATCCCCATGTGGGTCACGTCTGGCCCTTTCCAAGCTCACACCAAGATTAAGCAGATGTTTTAATGCTTAAGCATGAATAATCAACACAACTTAGTGGTGTTAGTGGAACACAGAGCCCACAGCACTGGGAGGGGTGCAGCCTGCAGAAAGAATAGCTCCAGCTCTTTAATAAATATTATTACCTAATCTTTCTAATGTCTCCTTCATTTGGCTCTTGGTTTGCGGTCAGACTGTTTATTCATGTCAGCGCTTGCTGTCTGGCAATCAGGCTGCTCCATGGCAATCATTAGTTCTTCCTGTTTTCATGAGATCATGAATTATTATCTCTGCATTAAACTGTCTCATCATTCTCTTCTCTCTGTGCTCAACAGCTGCCTGGCGAGCAATCCCAAAGCTGGATGTGTTAGGGATGCTGGCAAGGGACAACAGCAGACCCCCACCCATAACGAGAGCCTAGGGTCATTAATGTCAGCAAGCCTCACTTCTGTGTTGAGGAAACATTGCTGAAGATGAGGGGAAAACAGTTCAGCATTTTGCACCCTCCACAACTAACCACAATGCTACGTTAAAGCTCACACTGAAATGCCCTGCCCTGACTCTCCTGACCCGCCTCTTCCCAAGCCTATGACCTCACCATCAACCAACATTTCAATTACTCCTCTTCTTTCTTCCAAGAAACATTCCACCAGACCTCCTCACCCAGCACCAACCTCTGCAGTACAGCACCTGCCTTCTCCCAGTCCTTGCAGCAGCCTTCCACTCCCTTCTTGTCACTCATCCTTATGCCAGTTCACATACACAGGGTCTCCAGAGCCTCCCTGCCCCCCTCATACTCAACCACAGAGCCTCTCACAATGGCCACGATGTAGGACTCTCACTCTATGGGCTTCTTTTGGTACCACAAAAGGCAAATTTTGGTTTTTAGGGTCAGATTCACAGGAACTGGTTTCAGACAGGCAGTGGGTCAGTGCTTAAATTCCACCTTCCAAAGCCAATTCCCCCAGCCCCTTCCAAAGCCAATCTCCCCAGCCCACTGACTTTGAGAGATGATGGAGAATATGAACAGAGGACACCCCAACAAACTCATGTGAGCATGTGCTGGCATGTATGTGTCTGTAGGATGGGGCAAGTCCTGGGCTCCTAAGTCAGCTCAATGGGATGGTGTGGATGCTCATCAAGCTCCTGAAGGTTAACTACCAAAACCCTGGGGACTGTCCAGCCAGGAGAACACCCTCAGAGGTTCTGAGCATATTATTTACAAGAGATGGGACAACAAAAGTAATTTCAAAAGCAATGGTCCTTGCTCAGTTTTGAGACTGGGAGGAGGCAGAGAAGAGGACAACCATAAGGAGTGGAGAATCAGAGCTGAGAAATGACATCCTATGGGAGATGCTGCAAACCTGCGTGGTGTGGTTTAGGGTACGATATGGAAAAGACGGGGAGAGATGATGCAGTGTTAGCACATACAAGGTGGCTTTAATAGCTGTAAGGAAAAGATGTGTAGGGTGAAACCTGGTATTGCTAAGTCAAAGTTCCTGGATAGTGCATCCAGCAGCTAAAGCACAAACCTAGCCACCGAACATAGTTGGTCTTTATCACTGGCAAACAGTATCCGCCAAATCTTCCCCTGAAATTAAGTTTTGTTTCGTTTTAAGAGAAAAAAAACAATGACACCCCCTCGCCTCCACAGACAAGTCTTGGAAATCCAGCCCAAGTGGATCTGGCTGCCCAGTGGGGCTGCAGGTGGGGGGAGCCAACAGGACATTTGCCTGTTTCGCTGCCTGCGCCGGCACTACTGCTTCGTGCTCTTGGCAGGCTCCGAGGACTGCCGCACATCAGTCCACTCCTGCATGGTGCTCTGCAGCGCCTGCGTCTTCTCCTTGTCCACTTGCACGTAATCAACCTTCTCATCTGAGGCGACTGACGAGGTGGAGGGCTGTGGGGAGGAGAAAAGGGCACCAGCTGGTCACTCATCAGCTCCCTGCTCTTCCCTCTCACTCCTTTCTGCAGCAGCACCGTGGGTGCCACAAGTCCACCAGCACCAGTCCTGTTTTCTTGAAGACTCCACAGCTCATCACCCGCCCTCTAACCTCCCAAAGACACCTGGATGAAAGATTTCAATCTGCTCTGCCTCTTGCTGGCATGAGACTGCAGTGCAGTGGGAGGGAAGAATCAGCACGTGTGTTTCTACCTTCTCACAAACTTTGGGACATGGATGTTTGGTTGTAATTGTGTTCTCTAACTGCTGGTTTTGTGAGTTCAGCCTTGCATCTTGCTGATTTTCCTGTAAAGAACTCCAGAACTCTTAGAGGTACACATAAAAATACCAGATCCATACCTTTTAGCTGTGCTGACTCTACCCCCCTATGGCACTAGCTAATTTTCATCCCCAAAACAACTCATATGTTTGCAGGGTCACCCAAGAAATGACTTGGAGATACAAGGAGATACTTTTTACCATAGCTTCTGGAGTCCTGGAGTTTTTTCTGACTCCACAAGCATTTCAGAGGCTCCATCTGCTTGTAACTGGAGCTGGATAATGCTTTTTAGTGGTCTAAAATCACTTTTCCAGAACGGAATATAATTTAAATGGGTGATACTTGCAGAAATATTGCTGGGCAGAAAGAAACCATCAAGGCACAACTGTCAAATAGTAAAAGGACCTAACCAGTGGGATGCTTCGCCTAGGAAGCAAGGCGGTGTTTGAGAAAATGAGGCCAACTCATGTGGTTGCCACAAAAGTTTATACAACCCTTGTCCTTCCCCTTTCAGCTGCAAAATACAAGCCTAGTCTTGGAGGATCTGCTGTTTTGAAGGAGGAAAAAAACAATTCTGATACTTCTTGGTATACCTCCTGACAGCTTTTCAATATATGGTCTCCAGCTGAATTTATGGTCTCATCACCATCCCTAAACCCTGCACATCCATGCTTCTGCTTTGCACTTTCAGCAAAGCTGCAGACATGCAAGAGAGACTGAGTTTGACCTAGAGTAAATACAGCAGTGGGTCATAGAATGGTTTGGGTTAGAAGGGACCTTAAAGATCATCTCATTTCCACCATGCCATGGGCAGGGACACCTTCCACTAGACCAGGTTGCTCTAAGCCCCATCCAACCCAGCCCTGAAAACTTCAAGGGATGTGGCAGCCAAAGCTTCTCTGGACAGTCTGTTCAAATGTCTCACTATCCTCACAATAAAGAATTTCTTTCTAATATGTAATCTAAACCTGCCCTCTGACAGCTTGAAGCCATTATTCCTTGTAGTATCACTGTATGCCCTTGCAAAAAGCTCCTCTCCAGCTCTCTTGTCGCCCCTTTAGGCACTGGAAAATGGTTTAAGGTCTCCTTGGAGCCTTTTCTTCTCCAGGTTGAACAATCCCACCGGTCTCAGCCTGTCTCCATTGTAGAGGTGCTCCAGCCCTCTGAGCATTAGAGATTCTTGAGACCACAGTCCAGGGCACTGGACCATGCTGTTGCCAATGTGCATAGAACCCCTTAAAATGCATCACTTTTAATGAGAAGTTTATAAATTCTTCCATACCTTCCTGTGTGGCCCTGGTGAGCTTGGCTGGAAGTCCAGGGCCAAGTAATCCACACTCCCCGAACTCTTTTTAGGCGCTGGGCTGTTGGTACCACTAGGAACAGGAGAAGCAGAAATGGGGTTTTGCTAATGCAGGGAAGAGACAGGAGAGATAATGAGGATTAAAGTGGGAAGGAAGAAAGAAAAAAGGAAATTAACACAAATCCAGAAATGAAACATCTTGGAGGCACCTTTAAAAGAGCCTGTGTATTTGCTCCCCTGCCTCTGGGACAAGGATGTGCAAAAACTGCTGGGATACTACAAATGCTGTATTTTGTGCTAACAAATATTTCAACTCATGCTCTTGATTTCATGTATCAGAGTAGCTCTGCTGCCTTTGTGCTGATTTTATTCACATGCCTGACAGAAGACATGGGCTTTAGCATGTCCCAGGAACCACCACACCTCAGCGAGGCCAGGCCAGCTCTGGGATCTTTGCTAATCACAATTATGCTGCACAGAGCACAGATTTCCTCTACCCCATTAGTTACACAGCCTCAAAAATATGTTTCAAGTCAGTAGCTTCACCAAGAGACAAAATCCCCTCCCTGTAAGCTGTGCCACTCCCTACTGCTGCTCTGATAGCCCCTGCTCCCACAGAAACATGATGTCAGCAGCTATTAGGGGAAAAAATTGAAAAAAATCAACTTTAATTAGGAAAATACACCCTGACAGTCCTTATAAATTTTTATCCCCTCTTAATTCCTGGCAAAGTAGGTGATACATGTTTCTGCTCTCATACACATTTAAAACTCCAATGAGACATGTCGTTTTCAGAAGGAAACACCCTGTTTTGTGTATTCAGGGATGCACATAAGGATGTACTCCACACAGTGCTATCTGAGCACTTCCATGTCATGAGCTAGGAATGCATCTGCAGAGCTGGGGAGAGTACATGTCCCACCAGAACCATCTATCTTAGCTGTGGGGCCCTTACCATGGCCACGTAGTTCTCCTCGCTGTCTCCTGAGTCAGTGCTGGTGATGCTCTGGGAGGAGACAGGGCGACAGTACTGCAGAGAGCCAGCGTTGAAGGACTGCCTGCAAGAACAAGGGTTGATGTGTTATTGATGGCTGCAGGTCCTGCTTGGCCTTTGCCAAGGAGGGATGGCAGAGGGCAGCTCCTGATGCCTGCAACAATCACCGTGATCCAGGCTGGGCATGAAGAAGAGCTGGTGGCATTGAGGTTCTCCAACCTGTCCTTTCCATAGGTCAGAAATCCCTGGGTTTGGTCTCCTCCTCTAGAGAAAATTCTTCTAGAAAGAATTTCTTCTTTCTAGAATTTTTTAGTAACACCTTGTCTGCTGTGTACCCGTAACTTTCCTGCTCTCATCTACACAAATCAGATTCCACAAACTCTTCCATCTCACAGGAAACATTTAATTGTGGAGGATGGAGGGGCAGCCTTAGTGAAGCCTCTTACCTCCAGCCTCACCACTGCTACAGGATTTGTTTACTGTACAGGCCCTATCCAAATTTTCTGCCGGAAAACAAATCCTCTGAGGAATTGTCTTGCTTTCAATTGGCCAAATCTAATTACACCAAACAAAATAATGAAAACAGCTTCTGGCATTAAAGCGTGTGTCTCAAAAAGCTATTCGTTGCCTTTCAGTAAAGCAGGGTCATATGATTAGCTGATAGGGGAAAAATCCATTAGCTTCTCCAGGGTCAGATCTCTTGTCAATCAAACCCTGCTTGCTGCTTCCCAGCGCAGTGATTTCAGCACACAGCGCTCATGCCCTGCAGTCAGTCTCCACACAATCCAATTTATTAGAGGAGTCATAGCAGCCAAGCTTTGCTTCTGCCTTTTACTGGACAACATCAAACCATGAATTAGTAGCAAAGTTGGAATTGTGCGAATCCTGTTATTTTTGGCTGGCAGACATAGCTCTGAAGTGCTTTGGTTTAATTTTGCTGACTTCCTTCAGGCTAAGCTTGGCTTTCAAGGCAATCAAAACACCCTTGGTCAGACCCTGAGTGCCACCCTGTGCTTTGAGATGACAGTGGGGTTTTGTGGGGGATAGCTTGGATGTGAAATCATGCCCCCCACACAGCATGGCTGAGTTGATCTGGCTCAGCTGCATCATGAATCATTGTGGACCATAGGTCCCAGGTCAGAGCCATGGCTCTCCAGTAGTTGTCACTTCCCAGAAACAGGAAATGTCTTCAAGGGATCTTAATTAGCTTGTTAGCCACATGCTGGGCTTTCATGTGAAATCCCAACCTAAATGAATTTGTTTTCCTGCCACCAGCTGTGATGTGGGGAATGTTTAATCCATGGCAGGGGTGACAGCATGGCTACATGTGGACACCAGTGAGAACGAGACCAGAGAGCTGCTGTTGAAGCAAAGCAAGAATTCATCCCACAGCCATTACTCACGTTGGCCTGGACCAGGATTTTGTGACTGGTGATTTGAAGGGAAGCTCATCGATGACAGTGTTGTTCCTCAGGTCCAGTGGTGATGGCTTTGCTGGGGAGGGGAAAAGCCTTTATTTAGAGGCAGCATGTCCCTACAAATCAACATCCATGACTGGCATGAAAGTGTCCACAACAGATGGTTGATTACTTCCCATTCTACTGATCAGTCCCCTGCGCTCCCTGCTGATGACATATACTCCAAACCAAAACCCCTGTGCTCATTTATGCCAGAACTCAGAGAAAACAGTGAATTTCTCCCTCTGCTCCACAGATCCTAAGTGGATGGGTGGTCCCAAAAGGGGAATGTGCCTTCAAGGGAATGGAGATCTGCTAAAAATGCCCAAATCTCAAAACCATTCATTAGGTATCTGTGGTCACTAATGTATTAGATGGGGACAAGACCAGGCTCTGCCAGGACTGAATTGCCTCTGTGTGGAGTGTTTTGCCATAGGGAATGGGGAAAGACATCTGCAGGGTAGCATGAAAGTTCCTCTCATCGTGGATGGTTCATTAGGTGGAAGAGTGCTACACTCCAACCCCAGCCCTTGAACAGAGTGTTCATGGGGTTAGCTGTTAACATCCTAGAGATGGGAGCCCTCCTCTTCAGGATCTCCTTGGCCACCTGTCAGACAATGGATTAGGGAGAGATATGGAGAATGTCAGCAAAGCCCTGAAGGAAGAACTGCCTGGAACCAGCCAGCAGGAAACTAGGAAAAATTTGTGTCATCTGAACACAACGTTGAGATTTTGGGGTGGAGCACAGACAGGGGTGCAGGCCAAGGGGGTGGAATCCTGCCTATGACATGCATCTCCTGTAAAGGCCTGAAAGGGTTTGAGATGGACTGTTCAAGCACCATGAAAGCTACATTTGCACTACAGAGCTCCTGAATGAGGAAGGGGATGGGGAGACATCTGAAGGTCTGACTGCACTGGCAGTAGCAAAGCGCACCCCAGCTAGGACTGGACACAACTTCACAGATGTAGTCTGAAGTATCAGGAGAACAGAAGGATTCCTGGGAAGATCTGTGCAGAACCAAGCGTTCTTACCTTTCCGGTCAGGTTTGAGGTTGCGGTTGACTGGTGGGGGCTGGATTTCACTCAGCCGTCGGTGGCACTGAGCCACGGCTCCTCCCTTATGCACAGGAAGGGTGGCTGAGGACAGCCCCATCAGGTCAAAGTGATGCGGCCCAGGGCTCATGGGGATGTAGAGGTTTTGGGCATTGTCGTTGGCTTTCTCGGCGTGGATGAGGGGAGAGGAACCAGGGTTCATGGGGACGTAGTTGTCCTCGGAGTCGGTGCTGTGGGAGCGGGCCACCGCTGCCTTGGCCTGCTGGGGGACAAGAGGGAGGATGTGCTGTGAGCACCAGGCACTGCTCAACCCTGTCCACTACAAACCCTTCATTTCACCATAACCGAACAACATCTGAGGGGAGACTCACTCTAAGATCTAAGCACAGAGGGAAGGAATGATCTGTCCCCTCCTTGGCCATCAGTTTGTACTGAGAGGGCCTATCTCCTTTGTTTCCAAGTCATTGCAACATCCTGAGTTTTCAGAAAGGTCTTTATCACCCAGACCAGCATCTTCTCATGATCAGAGTGAGCTGGAGAAGCATGCTTAACCCAGAAAGTCTCTCTTCCCTAGGCTCTGTCCATGACTGAAATGCAATATGAAAGGCTGCTTTAATGTAATTTCCAGCTCAGGAAATCATAG
Source organism: Toxostoma redivivum (assembly GCA_013397375.1). Taxonomy (NCBI): domain Eukaryota; kingdom Metazoa; phylum Chordata; class Aves; order Passeriformes; family Mimidae; genus Toxostoma; species Toxostoma redivivum. Next base: position 984,295 of record VXBI01010443.1, on the reverse strand, counting down.
AAAGTGCACAGAAGAGGCTGTTCTGGCAACATGTCAAAATTTAGCTCAGCAGCATCCCAGGCTTTTAGAAAGCAGGCAAACTCTCGAGTAGTTTTTATTTTGGGCCAAAGCTGCTGGCAGATACTCTGTGTGGAAGCAAAGCTCTGCCCATGATGCTGGGTTAGGAAGTTGCCACTCTGTCTGTTCTCTGCAGGCCACCACGGTTTTAATTGAAACCATTAATAGACCCCTTCTTGACTTAACTCTGCAGGACTGGGCTGCGAGGGCCAACTTGGAACCAACATGTCTCTGAATCTGCAAGGTGCAAGTGGTGGCCCACACCAAGGCCAACTCACCAGATAGGAGCTGTAGCCATCGTTCATGGACTCCACTGACTGCACAGAGCTGCCGCCCCCGTGCTGGGGGTACTCGTACGTCTCACAAGAAGAAGCTGCAACACAACCACAAAGGCACATGTCTTACCACAACTGCCAATAAAAAGAGGTCCCTGAAAACAAAATCCAGGCACTGGAAGGGCAGTATCTGCTCTTGCTAATTGAGATGCTGATGAGAAGATGTGGTCTTTAGCATGTCATGGGCTCTCTGCTATGCTCCTTCCCAATTAGTGTTTCTCTGATGCACCAGTACAACTGCACATGCTGTGCAGACCTAACCTAACCCTGGTTCTGTTGAAGTGCTGCAAAAACCCAGGGGTAAAGGTGTCAGATAAGGCAGATCATGGTGACAAAACTGGGTTAAGGGGGAGCTCTGTTAGAGCTTGCTCAGTAAACGTAAAGGCTGGCAGCCTCCAGTAAGCAGAGGATGGGTGCTAAGCTCTTAGACCAGTCTATTTACTGTTGAGCATGGGTCTAATCTCAGCCTAAGTGTGGGCATTTAGGTAGGAGGAGGTGGAAGAAGCATTTCAGAGAGCTGTGTGTGTAATTTACAGTGTATTTTCTCTCCAGCCACCTTTTCTAAGTTACTTTGCAACTATCTCATCCTAGGCACAAAGTTTGGAAAGAGCATGTACACCTACAGCCTGCCCATGACCAATGGCAATTGTGGCTCTGCTGCTCTTTGGCATGTTGGGTTTTGGAGATATGCAAAAACCAAGGCTTTGCTCACCCACCTTGGTGAGTAAAATCACAGCAGCTCCAGGCTGAAGTATATGATAAATCTGGTTACGAATTGAAGTAAAGGTAAGCTAAAAATGGCTGAAATCACAAAAATCAGGCAAAGGGCTGCATAAGCAAGCACGTTTGGGGTTTTGGTTCAAGGTACAATGCAGCCAAGAGCCAGCTGAGCAGCACCCGTGGGCAGAACTCTGTGGATGCCTCTCCATGTCCACTGAATACAGAAAAAAAGGCCAGCTCCTGGCTTGGGAGAGCTTCTCTGTGTTCAGCCCCCTGGTTGATGCCACCTAGACCCCAGCCCTAACACAGTCCAGTGGGACTGATCCACCCAAGGCTTCTGGATAGCAATAAGCCACCTCCAGGTCCCCATTCCAAATTCACCTCGGTGCAGTCTGCTGTTCTCCACTGCTGGCAGTGTGTTTCTCCGGGGAATGGTGGCAGCCATGGGGGTGAGACCTAAATTTTCTCCAGGCTGGGGCCGCTGGGGTGGACTACCCCACCGTGGCTCTGTCTGCCCAGGTTTTGGGGGCCGTGGGGGTGGTGCAGCAGGTGAGTCGCTGGCAGCCACAGCCAGAGCATTGTGGTTCTTGTCCAGTGTAAATGTCCTGGGGATCTGGTAGATGGAGAGTGGGGTGGCAGGGATGTCATAGGAGTCCGTGGAGAGCTCCCCAAACTCCTTGCATAGGGTGTTGTTGGGAGTTTTGTAGGTGTAGACCTCCTCATTATCAGTTTCGGAGCTGGTGAGGCTCGACTTGGGGTGGGTGTAGGAGCCGAAGGAGCGCGGGAGGTCGTAGGCACTGTCTCTGAACTCTGAGTTGTGCCGGCTGGGTTTTGGCAGGCTGTAGAAGCCGTGGAGCTGCCCACCAATGCCGTTCATGCAGTGCCCATTGCCCTGCGAGAGCTTCTGGACCGCCGTGTCACTCCGCATGAAGAAGGCAGACCTTGTGGCTTGGGAGAAGCTGGCACTCCTGCAGAGGGAGGGGAGAATGGGGCTGAAGGTGGGGGAGAGCCGGTTCTGCGTGCAAAGAGCTCTGCCCCCTCTGTTTGTCACCTTACTGACCTGCACTGCCCAACCCCAGAGCAATGAGAACACCTCAGACCCCTCCAAACATGTCCCCAGGCCACTCAAACCTGAAACACTTCAAAATGCCTCTGTCATATGTGAGAGGTACATGCACCCAGCTCCATGACAGGGCAAGAACAAGCCTTTTGTTCAGACATAAATTGCTCCAAAAGTGCAATTTTCACACCAGTTGACAACATCCCAGGAGGGCACAGTTGCAAAGTGCCAATCTGCCAGCATTGCCAACATGCCTTGACCACCCATCCGCAGTAGAGGAGGGAGACATTGTCTCACCTCTGCCTTGCAAATGTGTTTGAGAAGGCCTGAAAATATTCCTGATGGGGATTATTGCAAAGTCTCCAGCCATGCTATCATCCTGCCATCTTGCAGGACAAGCAGTGGGGAAGTAATAGAAGTCCCCAGCTAGGATCTGGAGTTTTCAGCCCTGATGTGCATGGGGGGAGGAATGAACCTCAGGGCTAATTTCAGATTTGTAAAAGCCCTTGAGTCCTCCAGGGTGAGCAGGGCAGTGTGGTCACTAGGTCCATGCCTTGGTAATGATTCCTTGATTTACATGCGGTGATGCCTGGGGACACTTGCCAGAACAGAGGCTGAGCACGGAGATCTCGGGCCTCTAACTGCTGGTTAGCCACTGCTCCTCTGCTGATTCCCCTCAAGGTATTCTCCTCATCTCCTGTTTTATACCTGCTTTATCCCTTACATGGCTCAGGCTTTTGGGGACCACTCTCTCCCAGTCACAAAGGGCTCAGCCAGCCCCACATAAACACCCCCCCACAGAACAAAGTTCTGCCCTGTATCAATCATTGTGGTGAGAAAAATTGTAATGGTTATAGGGAGAGATTCCAGTCATGGCAAATCACCAGGAAAATGCTAGTCCTATGGGAGAAGTTGGGAGATGCTGGTTTACACTGCTCCGGTGTGGCTGATGCTCTGCAGGACAACAGGGACTCTGTTTCATGGAGCCAGCACGAGATGGCGCTCAGAAATAGGACTCATCTAGGGGAAAAGGCAAGTGATGCTGTGATAAGATAAATGAATCCCTGCCACCTTTGGAGCTCAGTTCACCCAGAAGTGGTTTGGGCTCTGTCATGGTATTTTTGGTCAAGCACTTGAAATATCTCAAGGGTTAATTATTCTGCACTGCCTGCCAATTAGCTACTATTACCCTCATTTTATGGATGAGTAAAGTAAGAGCTCCAGAGCAGAAAGGGGAGGGATTCCCAGCAGTCCTGCAGCCTGGCCCCATGCACTGGGCATTGATCAGATGATTATTTCTGGCCCAGCTGCAGAAGCAACCACTGGCCAGTTTATTTCTGCTCACCAAAGCAATGGTGCTTGCTCCCTTCTCCTCCAGATCCCAGCCCCGTTCAGAGTCTTGGAGGATGGCTTTTAGGTATCCTCACAGCTGGAGCATAAGAGGGCCATTTTTTTTTAAACACTGTTGCATTAACTCCATCTGAAGTTAATATTTCTGAGCCTTTTCTGTTGTTGTTTTCTGAGTAGGGAAAGTCAGCTGCAGCAGGAAAGCCCAGTGGAGGCTGCAGCCTGAGCTCCGCTCTCACTCCACGCCAGCTGGGCTCCGACTGTCTCTCCCTCCCTCCCTCCTTGCCCGCTCTTGCGAGCCAAAACTTTTCATGTCAAAAAAACTCCTGGCTATTTAAGGCAACCGGCTGGGTCTGGAGGCGGGGAGTTGTCGCTGGCTCAGAAATCCCACACTGTGCACCACCCGCTGCCGCAAAACCCAGGGAACTCTGGAAGGGGTGAACAGCGGAGTGGAGAAAACCCTGCCCATCCCTTGGCTTGTCCTTTTCCTGGTTAAAGGCAGGATCACAAAGTGTTGAGGTTGGAAGGGATCTGTAGAAGTCATCTGGTCTAAACCCCCGCTCAAGCAGGGCAACCTAGAGCTGCGGCAGGACTGTGCCCAGACAGCCTCTCAATATCTTCAAGGATGGAGACTCCTGAACTTCCTGAACAGGGTGACCTGTGCTAGTGATCACTCACAGTGAAAAAATGTTTCCTGATGTTCCAGGCCCTTCAGCAACTTCATGTCCCTTTGAACCGGACCCTGTATTGACTCCTGCGGTACTGCTAGTGACTGGTCTCCAACTAGACTTCATGCCACCGACCACCACCCTCTGGGTCTGGCCATTCAGCTAGTTTTTAAGACCACATGAAAAGCCAGGAAAGCTGGGTGTTTGTGAGGTCACCACTCTGACCTTCTCCTCCTCCCAACCACAGTGAGATGAGACCATCAGTCAAGACTTTCTCCAAGGATGGAGGTGGGTTGAGCCACTCATACCCAGCCCTCCTCTCAGCTGTCCCCCAGTGGGTGGGCTACAATACCTTGCATTTTCTGACTTTCTGCTCATACACTGGTGGAGGAAAAGGTAGTCCTGGGGGGCACTGGCAGACAGGGTGCTCTGGAGGTGGCTGGCAGGCGAGTCAAAGGTGAACAGGGTGGGCTGGCTGGAGTGGGACGGCGCCGAGGACTTGCGCTCTCGCAGCAGGTGGTGGCTGGCACTGCTGAGCTCTGCTGGGGACGAGCGCGGGGCATGGTTCATGGAGGCAATGCTCCTCAGGGTGTCTGTGCAGGGAAAAAACACACCTGTGAGTGCTAGATGAAGTCACCCCTCTCCCATGTTCCCAGGGTTTTCTTTATGTAAATACTCTGGCATTTATGGAAGTCAGTGTGGTTTGCAAATGGCTCCAAGTGATTCACTCAGCTTCTCTACTCAGACCACATGCAACTGTAGGTACCATGTATGGAAATAAATATTTATAATGTTTTAGAATAAATAATATTTCATAATTTTATAATATTTTGTCACGTGCTTTAATGGCTTGCTGGGATGTCTGCAGGATGTCAGTCTATTTCATGGGCAGCTCAGTGGGTTGTTAAAACCTCATTTAAAACAGAGCAGTTTTCACACTGCAGTGAGATGTGATTTAAGTCACCTCCATCCCTCTTTGTAGGGGCATCACTGCTATCCCTTTACACTTGAGTTAACTGAGGAATAGGGTGGGAATCTGGATAGATATAATGACAGCAGAGATGAAAAATATTCTCATGTTTCCAAATTCTGCATTGATTTTGTGGCCTCAAGAGAGTTGCTGCTGTTTTCTGTGAATAAAAAGGGATGCAGACCCAAGGAGTGACTCAGTGCCCACTCCCCCTGCTCAAGGAGAAACAGACTTTAAAATATTAAATTAATTTCTATGGAGAATATCCCAGAGGTCAGGAATAATCACCCAGCTACTCCAGCCCTCTCATAAGTGGGCTTCATTAATTCAAACCACAAATTAATTTTTACAGTCAAGCTGTAAATCCCCATTTAAAAAACCAAAACCAAAACCAAAAAAGCTAAAACAAAACCAAACACCCAGAAAACCCACAAGCTGCAGAATACTTTGGAAACTCTGATCCATCTCTGGTTTCAGAAGACCACACAGAAGACCATCCATGCACTCCTGACACGTGAAAACTGCTCACTGTGGTTTGCAGAAGTCACACTTCATATAAAAAGTGTGATTTACATTTATTTGGTGCTGATACAAAATACAGAAAGAAACCAAACCCCAATAAAAAGGGAAAATCCACGTATTTTCTAGCCACCGCTAATTTTGGGACTGATCTCAGGTTTCCCTGACACGATGTTCACCAGCTCTTCAAATTTGACTTCAGGTACCCATGCTCCAACACAAGGATGAGGGACATTTTATAGATTACCAACCTCTTTTTTTCCTATTCCTGCCCTCAAATTCCAGATTGCACCCGACTCCTTTTATGCTACAGAGAAATGAGTTCTCTACAAAGTGGCCGTCATGGCTCAGACAAGGAGAAGCTCCACACAGGGTGATTTTTCACCAACTTCTGAATCATGTCAAGATAAAAAATCAATCTGTCTGCTGCTCATTCACTGCTGCTACATTTTTTCCCTGGTGTTACTGCAAACTTCACCCAGTGCACAAAAAGTACATTAATAAAAGCCAACGAGACTGGCTTGACTGTGTTGTTTGGTTTGTGCTAAACAGAGAAAGGATCGATATTTAACATTGACATTAATGGTGGGGGATGACAGCTTAAAACTCTGATTCTTGTCTTTTTTGCATGGGCATTAAAGATCCCCTGGGGCTCTTCATGGGAGTAAATGGCCATCTCGGTGTCCTCGGACAAAACAGTGTCTTGACCCTCATTCTTATTAAATATTTATTCCATAGCAGTGCAGAATGATCCCTGTTGGAAAAGGAGTCTTGAGAGCTATGAAAATTCCAAACAGAGTGCTTTGAGATCAAACAGGGCGAGAACCCACAGTGCCATCAAAAATAGGGGTGCTGCACCCAGAGTGCCTCTCAGAACCCCATCTTGCACCTCCCAAATCACCACCAAGAACAGCCCATGGCACTGTGCTTCAGCCAAGACTCTTTGGGCATGGAGAGGATGACAGGTTGGTGTTGTGCTCCCATCCCAGCATGAAGGTCACCTATGGGGACAACTATGAACTGCACTGGGTTGGGGTCCCTCCAATAGCTCTGAGCTGTCCTCTCACACTATCCCTGCAGGCTCTGCACTTGCCATTGCATCAAAATGTCATGGCAAGGCAAAATACACCCAGGAGTTAGAAATAACACTGATTTATTTGTGCTAACACAGCCTGAGGGGAGAGATGGGGCTGCAAAGAGAAGACAGTCCCCAGCAACACTCCAGGGCACAGCAACTTCAAATTGTAACACTTCAGGGAGCCCTGGCATTCTGCACTGCCAGGAGACCTTAATCTTTCCCCAAAAATCAGTCTGATTTGGGGAAACCAGAGAACGCAGTGCAAAAGATGCATTCATTGAAATTAGGATGAATTACTCCACGGTTACTCCAACCACATAAATAAAAATGGGGGATGAAGGGGGGCAGGAGGCGATGCCTGGTAAAAGCATGTCACTTCCCTAGGGAAAGCCACTCTATTGGCATCCTCATTGATTTTCAAAATTAATTCCCAGCCCGCTTCCCACAGCGACCCGGCCACCAAGAGCATTAGTGGAAGCCAATTCAGGACTCACGTACTCCATTAGGTCTGTGAGATGAACTTCGTAATAGTAGGTGAGAGATGGATTGCTTTTCAGGGCTGGGAGGGTATTGCAAGGGCTGGGAAGATAAATCCTGTTGAAGGAGACTGCCAAGATTGGTCTGGATTTTTTATGTTGTGGGGTTTTTTGGCACTAGAATAAAGGACAGCTCATGTGTCCAGGTCACACGCTGACAGCGGGTCCTGCTGGAGGGCAGGAAAGGAGGCAAGAAAGGAAATCATGGCAGAAAAATAGTATTTGAAGACTAGGACATGCTAAGGGAAAAATCAGGACACCACATAAACTTGAAACCCAGAGAGATGCCCATGGGGGTAAGGCACAGAGGATGAATACGAGACAGAGACCCCAAAGCCATTTCAACTCGCCCTGCTGCAGCACCCAGCTGCCAAGCAATGAGGACAAAAACTCCTTTCCCACATCCATGCAGCACTCAGTGAATAATCTCCATGGGATCCCCCTCTGGATGCCTCCAGGCAGCGGTCCCACCCACATCATGACCAAAGATACTCAACTCAATCTCTACCCAAGCCAAAAAGAATGATGATTCTCAATCCCTCATGGCCATCCACTTTGGGGCCATGGATAAACTCAGGGCCCTCCTTCATTTAACAGCGTAGATGTAATCCTCTAATCCTTTGGCTTGATGTTGATATCTTGAGTTTACGTATCAAGTACAGCCAAGGAGCAATTCCTACTGGCATTCCCAGGGGGAATGGAGTTAAAGTTATGTAGTGGGGCCATGTGGGAAGTGTCATCTTAACCCCACATTTCCTGGCCAGTTCTCCTCTGAGTTTGGGGAATTGGACTCTCACGGTCTGGAAAAGGCAGTGTTGGACGCCCACAAGTTAAAATCCAATGTCAGCAGCATGATTTACACAAATACATCTTGCTGGGCTCAGGCTACAGCTGTTGCACTGGTCCCTGCAAGAAGCCAGCAGCTCTGTGGGGACAAACCAGCACAGCCCTGCAAAACCCCGTGGTGTCAGTGGCCTTTGGCTGAAGGCTTGGAACTCACTAGTCCAGGTTAAGATATACCTTTTTGTCCATGTGTTACAGCAAAGTGGGGAAAAAAACTTGGAAATCCATCCTCAAAGCAAAAATCCACAACTGTGAGCACAGCCAGCAATGGGATGGACTAGGCTGGAAGCCAGGAATTTTTTATTAATGTTTTCAATCCCCCAAAGCGGTAATTCCCTCCTTGTTGACAGTTCTGAATTCCCTTGCTCAGAGAATTCGACTATTGCTGTGTGCACACAGCTTCACACAGTGTTCCTGGACTTATCTGAGCAAAACAATAACTCAGCCTCCTTTGGAAATTATTGCTCTGAATGTCCTTTTCCACTGGAGCCGCAACGTCAGCTTTCCCCACCTGAAGGCAGAGGCTGGGACTGCAACTCCCTGTATCTTCAAATGATGCTGTGGATAAATTCCTGTGCTCCTGTAGATTGCAGCAAAGGTGTCAGGCTTGCTTGGCATCCCGGAGTGGCACAAAATTCCCATGATCCCTAACACCAAGCTGGCAAGGACTGGTCCAAGAGCTCCACAGATAAGAGCTCCTCAGATCTGCTCTGGCCATGAAGTGCCTTGGACCACATCGCTGACTTTGTGCTGGTTAAAACTTGTGGCAATTGAGACTTTCTTTAGTGAGGGAATATTGGAAATCTACTAGAAATAATCCCTAGGATGGCACAGAGCAGAATGTGCTCATGCACCATCATCTTCCTCACTCTTTGGAGCAGTTCCATCATTTATTAGCAAAAAGAGGGGGAACCTTCTTCATGGGAATCTCCCTGCACCCCTGCTTTAGCTGCCAGCTCTCTCCTCAAGCACGAATACCAAGAAATAATTAAAACAAGACAAACAACCCTACCAAAACAAGTCATCCACATGCTTCTCCTGGCAGGAAGAGAACAAATAACATGTCCAGTGGATGAGTCAACACACCACAGTGCTGCCAAAAGGCCCTGGATGCCATGAAGATGAGCATGGCACCCGAGGAAGGTTTATTTACTGAGCTTTCCCTATCGCCTACAAGCTGGATGGCATTTGGAAATGCTGTTGTCAGTCTGAGGATGCCTTGGCAGATCACTAAAGGTTTTCTCCAGCAGGTTCATGGGATCTGGATAATTTCCCCTCTCCTTCAAAATGGAGAGCTGTGTGCCTGGACATAGGCACCTCAATTCTTATCACTGCCTGAATTTTGGGTGCCAAGCAGGGGCAGTCAAGCTTCCCAAAAGTGAGGACAGGGCACAGCTTCATCCCTGACTGCAGAAGAGCTGAAGAGTACAGACACAACAGGGGTTTTGAGCTTTTCCTTTCCAGTTTCTGATGCTCATTTCCATTTGCTTTGGGAACCTGGTTAGGACAGACTACCCAAGGGAAAGGAGGAACAACACCCCTTTACAGACAAGGATCTGCTGCACAGAGGGCTGAAGGCATGGTTTCAGTTGTACAGTTTCAGTTATCTAAATGTTACTTAGCCTGTGCTAGTTTCCTTACGTTTTCTCTATGGAGAACAGTGAAATCTCCCAATTATTTAAGCATTTGACACAGGATAGGGAGAATTACCCAAGAAAGAGTTATGGGAGAGAGAGTGAGAAAAAGATGACAATAAATAGCATCGTCTTTCTCCATTAGTGTCAGTGCTGAGCTTGCATTTGTATGAAACAACTGAAAAATAGTGGCAAAGTAAGAGAGCATTTGCTTCAGAGAAGCATGGGAGATGGGGGAAGAAAATCACAGTGCTGGAGAATGAGTTAGTGAGAAGAGAGGGAAAGGAACCAAGTCCTGACCTCAAAGCATAATATATCTCACTTATTTTAACAGTAATCAATTATTTGAAGGACAAAGGGGCAGAAGAGAGGGAGACTACAACAGAAACAATGCAATGCTTCTCCCTGGAGAACACAGGTTGCTTCTGCAAGATGAGGCTGTGCCCCAAATCCCATCCCTGCCCTGGGAAATAGCCCTTGGTGGCAGTGACCCATCTCTGTTTCATATCAACATGTCCTGGACATGACAATTACCATCTGAAGAGAAAATTTGCCCCTTGATTGTGGAACTCAACACTCATGTCAATACTTGGAAGTCTAACATTTGGCCAGACTGGGATGCCTGGTGTGAACTTATTTATTTTTATTATAAGAGAGCTTAGGGAGTGCTTGGAGATAAAAGCAGATGAAGGTGCATGCTCACAAATGTGGCTTATGTGTGCCCTTGAGCATCCCATGTGGGACACCCTTATCTGACAGTCCTGGAGTGGGACAGTGACCCACAGCCAGGGATGAAGGACAGTCCCAGGGTGGCAGCATGGGCTGGGCTGGGCCTCATTTGCTGCATGGACCCAACCTTATCTCACTCTGCTTCATGGATCACCATTTCTGATATTGCAAAACCAGTCTGTTGAGGGGATGCAAAATCTGTCTGACTAAATGGGATAAAGAAAAGGCTGGAACAGAGGAAAAGGGCCAAGATGATGTGGTGTAACTGTAAAAAACACAAAGTAGTCTCAAGGTGGGTATTCTTGACTTTGTCAGGCTAAGTATATAAAGTGGCAAAACTAAGGCAATGAGGTGTAAAATTAGCTTTCTGTCTGTGGGTGGCACATGTGACTCTGGCAGATGCCAGGGGCATCCTTAGCAAGTCTGTCTGGAGGTACAAGCAGTCTGTGGAGGCCAGTGCTGCAGGACAGGGTTGAAGTTGTTGAGAACGAAGAGCTATAGAAAGAGATGACACATTTATATGGGAAAAGGGTTTTTTTTCCCTAGAGGCAGACTCATGATGGCCCAGGATCAAACTAGCTCTCTTACTGTGTGACATGAAGCTCTGGCATCCTGTTTCTGAGGATTGCATTGGATATTATTATTGGTTATTATAATTGGTTATTACTATTTATTATGATGATGATGACTAATGATTTTGGCATCTCCTAACCCAGTTTCCCCTTGGAAATTACATTAGAGCAGTCTCACCTGCTGCGGTCCAACACATCATCAAAAAGTCCAGAAGCTGATGCACCACTGACTTCCCCTAGCCCAGGAAAAACTTGCTTTTAGGTCCTGAACAAATTTTTCCTTGTCCTCTTATCTTTCACTGCAAGCAGTATGTGGGCACCTCTCCCTGCCTGAGCAAACATGAGTGCACACCTTACTTAGCAGGAATGGGGCAAAAAGAACGAATCCTGGTCTAATCCCTGACAGGGCTTCTTAACAGCTTGTTTTGAATTTTATAGCCCTTTTTATAGACAGTGGGAGTGGAGGTCTTTAATGTTCCAGGAGAGCAGAGAAAAACTTTCACTTGGAGAAAATGTGAACCCATTTTACTTATGCATGATTTAGGACCATTTCTATTCAAGGCAGCACACAAGAAGCCCAAATATTTGCACTTTGTGTTATAGAAGAACTGCCATTCCCGGCTCTTTACAGAAGTAATTTATTTCAATCTCACCTTACCTTGGGAGAAGAAACATTTTAACTCCCAGTTTGTTGGGGAGTCAATAAAACAGCAGCATTGTTACGGGTCTGCTCTACCACTGCTCAGCAAGGCAACGCTTGGGAAAAAAAGAGTACACCCAAATTTCTCCCTTCAGAGTCCCCTTCTTTGGGTGCATTTACACTCATGCATGGGACCTAACTGGAGGAGTTTGACCCTGTTTTTCTCTCCTCTATATAAGATTAATGTTATTTTTGCTCTGTGGGTGGTATTTTAGCTAATGAGTTAAAAGAAAAGGGAGGTGGAAACTGTGGTGCAGGGGTAAGGGGTAAAGATGGGGACAGGTGGCTGCAGTAGAGCTCTACATTTCTCACACAGCTTCAGGTGAGCCCGTCATGCTCAGCCCTGCAAAAATCCAGACAGGAGACAGAAGTCATTAACTCTCATGGTCACAATACTGTGTCCCTTAAACAGCCACAAAGCAGCCTGGAAATCAATGCAAGCAAGAGTCAGTCCAGCTCCAGAAAAAATGCTCCTAGGGGTGGTGACTGACTTTTTTTTTTCTTTCTGGAAGTAAGCTTCCCTTTTTCATCTCTGCAGCCTTTTCTCTCAAAACAAGCCTATCTGCTATGTTTTTCCATGTGTTTTTTGTTTCTTTGTTTGTTTTCTTGTTCTTGTTTTTTGTTCATTTAGGAGCATGGGCATACCCTGTCCACATACTGGGATCATCTGAAGAAATCCTGAAGGCAATGCCATTCTTAAGATACTAGAGGGCAAAATGCTAAAAAGCAAAAGCCTATATAAGCAATGGGAGGACTGCACCTTGCCCAGCTGGTCTATCAATGGGTTCTCCAACACCAGCACTCCAGGAAAAATGCAAACAGCTCAAAAAGCCATCCTGGATTTTTCTGCCCATCATTAAAAACCGGAGTCCTGCCCATTAGACAGTCTATTAACAGTGCTCAGTGGAAGCAGAGAAAGAAAAGGTCTTTTCCAGCAAGCTATTCACATTGCCATGAGGTTAAAAATGCCTGTGACCTCCAAAGCTTTATGCATTCAGAAATCAGGAGTTCACATGCAGTAAAGGTCTTCAGTATCAGTTAAAGCCCAGAGGTTTTTCTCTTCCTCTTCTTTTAAGATGCAATGATGGCAAAAGGACTTGGAATTTATTCCCTACACATCACCATAATCAAATAATATGCTAATGCTATTAGCATGGGACCTCGCATGGCAAATGACTTAGACTCATATTCTCTTTCAAAATACTAGAGTTTCATTTAAATTGGTCTCCACAGCAACCAGAAATGAACTGGAATAATGTCAGATGGAAATTCTTATGTCTGGGCATGGCGGGCAAGGAATTTTGCATCAGGTACTGAAGGGAGAGCCATGAAGACAGCCTGATCCCACCAGAGTTGGTGGGCTTGTGCTGGTCAGCTCCCTCCCAAACAGTCAGTGATGACAAATGCAAGGACAAAATTCACCTGCATGTCCAGGAGGATCTCAAAGCATCCTGATGGAAAAGAGATGAGAAGACATAATGTGGCTCATGTAACGTGAAGCCTGAGGAGGTTTTCTTGGTCGCCCTCTCCACAGATGCTTTCTAAGTGGCCTCAGGGCAGACACATATGACAACTGGTTTCATTGATGCTGAATCAGTTCTTGTCTGTTAAATTCAAACCTGGCTGTTTGCAACTGGTCTGAGAGAACCAAGTTTCTCATTATGGGCCACACTCCTGTATCTTAGGGTTGCACAAGCACAGACCAGGAAGAAAGTGTTTGTTACTGGCTTCCCTCTGTTACAACAGGAAATGCCGCTGCTTCTTTATCTCAGCTGCTCACAATCTCTCCATGGTAATCACTGTCTCCTATGAGGATCTAGAATGAGAAGGACCTGCAGCATTCTCTGACCTGTGCCCACCAGCTGATCACATGGTTCTGTCCCATTGAAAACACACCCCAAATCCATTTGAAAATGAGCTGAGCTTTGCAATGCCATGGCTGAAAAGCTGCTGGTTAGAAATTAGCTCTAATTTCCCATGAAAGTGTTATCCCAGCTGCTGTACTCATCTTCCCTGCACTTGTTTCACTCTGTGGTAACCATTACATCAGCAGGCATGGTGTGATCCTCTTCCTGGTTGGAGCTTCTAGACATTCCCCTAATCATAAAATGTGTATTAGCAATGTGTCCCGCAAAAATGTCTTTGAAAGCAATGTCAGAAAGTGGGAAGCATCTCGCTTGAGAACGGCTGAGAGTTCAGGCAATTAAAAGAAAACAACTCTGACCAGTCTTTTGATTCTGTTTGTAATTATCTGGGTTCTGGTGGGTGTTAAAACATCTGTACTGGTTTGGCAGGGAGTGGGGAGCATGGCTTGTGCCAAAGGCAAGAACCGGCGTGGGCTGAAAGCAGTGCAATACTTTGGAATGGTATTTGCACTCAGAAACACAGGGCTGGCAGCTCCTCCCACAAGTGATTTTGTGTTAGGGTCAGTTCCAGTAGTGTCCCTGTCCCTACATTCCCCATCTGCCATGGCTTGTGCCCCCGTGGGACCACCCCAAGAAAGAGCTTAGGGTGGCTCTAGGAGATGCAGAGTGGGCTGGAGTCCTCAATCCCACTGGGCTTAACATCCTGGTAGACTTTGGTCACCATCAGTTCAGCTCCATCTTATGCTGTTTTTCTTTTCCCTGCGCATGAGTATCTCCACCTGGACAACTCCATCTCCTCGTGACATCTGGTCATGCACAAGCAAGTCTCTCCCCGCTGGATATTTCTGCAGAGAAGCAAACTCCCAGCATGGATGTTGCAGCTTGAACCCTGTGCACTAAAGCACGGGCAGGTTTTGTGGTTTTTTTAACACACAGCAGCAGTAGAGCTGCGTTTAGTGAAGCAATGGAGCGTAATGTAGAGCTTAGTCCTCAGGAGACTCAGCTAAGGCAGATTTATCACAATCTCCTTCACGGTTACAGTTTTGGATTTTGGCATTCATCGCCTGACGCAGGTACAAAACATCCACTGGCATCCAAAGACCAGAGCAAACCATCCCTGCTCTGATTCTTGCTCATAGGTTGGGAACCATCCCATGGGCTTACTCAGCATTTCCTCATCCTTCTCTTCCCTGCTCAAACCACCTCTTAAAAACCAGAAGCACCAGATGACATTACCCCCCTTGCAGCTCACCCATCCTTGCACCCACCACAGCTGGAACCAGCATCCAGAGCAAAATCCACATCTTCTTGCCCAGTGCCTTGCCCGGGGCTTCACGCTTGGCTTAGAGCCAGCTGAAAATCTTCTGACATCCTCCAGCTGGAAAACGCCATTTAATCAAAATAGGAGCTTGCCAAGGGATCGTTTGAAGCCAGAAATTGCAAGAAACCTTCAGAGGATAAAAGTGAATTTTAAGTAAGAGAGGAGAAGGTCAAGGTACTTCAATTCTTTCTCATCAGAGCTGATCATTTTTTGGGGGCAGACTGCGCCTCTTCAACTGAAAATCATAATAATGTGCTTTTTAGATGTGGAAGAGCAATTCTTATTTTTTCCTGAAATTCATTCAAATTCAGAATGAAAAGGTGTGAATCAAAATCGATACTGAAAGAGTAAGAAAATGAATACCAGAGGGAGTGAAAATGAAGATGCTGAATTTTCACTGCTTTTGAAAGGGAGCTTGTTTTGGGCTTGTCACCTGCTTCACTTGCTGCAAGGACAACATTTCCCCAGATTGTTCTGACTCCATATAGGCAACTTCTGAGCACTCCTTCTTCCTCACAGGAATGGGATTTATTTAATTTTTGATTTTAATTACTGGCGTGATGCATGTCTGAACTTAGTGTATTTGGCTGCTGAGACAGATCTGGGTGAGATCCATCTTCATCCTTCATCTATGGGATGAAAAGTGGAATGGTGACAAATACACAGTACATTAGACCCATTTCTCTCCAGAGATGATGAGAAGAATAAGCCAGGTTATAATGGCTTTTGGCTACAACCACAGGAATGCAGGGACTACTGGGACCAAACCAGACTAGAAGCCAGCCTGCTCCAACCTCCCAACTCCAACTGCTCTGGAGACAGCTGAGAACTTCACAGGGATCACTTATGCAGCAATGCACCTGCAGGGAAAACCCACTTGTGTGTCACCTCATCACTCATAAACCTTATTAAAGCAAATATTTTAACTCATCTAATATGACTGAGGGCATTCCTGCAGTCATGGCAGTACTAATTATTTGAGCCACTTTAGCTGTAAAACAAACCACTGTGTCATACAGCTCTGTGAACACAGGGTTGGCCTTCCCTTCAGATGGCACCATGAGACCAGTAACATGTGTTCTCATCCCTGAGATATGAGTGGATTTTTTAGTACACAAAGCTCTGTTTGCCCAGGACTTGGACAGCATGAATTTATCTCCATAAAAAGTTACTGGTGGGTAAGAGGACAGGGTGGTCCTTCCAACATTGTACCAAAGAAACTCAAAGCATTTCCAAGTCTGTACTCTTGAGTTCTTCTTAGAGGTAGAAGAAATGGTGAAAGTGAGTTTCTGGAGCATAACAGAAAAGCCAACAGGATCTCAGATGCTCAGAAGGAGCTATGTTGATGCCAAAGAGGAGATATAATGGTATTTAAACACCATAATAAAGCTGTAAAAGCATGAATGAACTTCAAATGAAAATCACAAATCCACCCCCTTTGCTTAGAATCACAGGGATGAGGAAAAGCCACAAGAATCAATAAACTGGGATTGAGATACTAAAAAAAAAAAAAGGTAAAGACTTAGGAGATACCACAGTGCTTTCTGGGGAAAACAGTCTTCTGCTCTATCAGGAGGTTTTCCCCAGACAAATCTCAAGAGACAAAGGCAGCATTGTCATAGGATCACAGAATGTCTTGGGTTGGAAGGGATCTTAAAGACCACCTAATTCCAACTCCGTGACATGGACAAGGACACCTTCCACTAGACTAGGTTGCTCAGAGCCTCATCCAACCTGGCTTTAAACACTGCCCCATCTGGGCATCCACAGCTTCTCTGGGGAACCTGTGCTAGCACCTCACCACCCTCAAGTAAAGAATTTCCTCATAACATCTAATTTAACTCTCTCCTCTTTTAGTTTAAAACTGTTCCCCCTTGTCCTATCTCTATCTGCCCATGTAAAAAGTCACTCTCTCTCTTTTTTATAAGCTCCCTTTTTGTTTTCAGTTGGAAGACCATATGTTGACCAGGTTTTGACCCCAACAGTAATAATCAAAGCAACCATCAAGTAGCAGAAGGATTCATCACAGAATTTATGGCTTTCAAGTGGGTATTTGAAAGACTTCATCATGACTCACTGGAGAGCAATATGAACCATCATGGCAAGCCAGCAAAAATAATTATCATCGTAAAGGCTTTATATCAAGGTTTAGCCTATGCAGAGCACACACAGGCTTGAGGGGAGGATTTACACATCAATGTCAAACAAGGTGGTGCTTGGCAGGGCAAGTGATGAAGGGAGGATGGAGCCACAGGCAGCACAACAGTTGCTCACTACACTTTTACAGGTGATGAAGGATTTGCGAGTGCCCAGACACCTGCCCAACACTGCAAAAAGAGGATTCACTGTCAGTTATGGAAAAAAATAAAATAAAATAGCAATTGCAATGAGTCACTCCACTCCAGCTTACTTTCAAAAGCAACGGCATACAAGCACAGGGACAGCTTGGCAGTGATATGATGGAAGGTAATCATACCAAAACTTGGCACAGGCAGCTGTGCTGGCTGGGATAGGATTAGGTCATGTGGAACTGAGAGAGCACATGATGAAATTTTTGAGGTGAAATGTTATTTTCCATTTTAATAAACAGATATAAAGGGTGGCAATCAATCAAAGGTGCAAACAAGTCACATTCCTTGGCATGTGACCACAATCCAGTAAGTAAAAAAGGAAGCTACATGCCCAGTAAGCACTGAGATGAGGTTTATGTTGGATATTAGGAGAAGGTTTTTGACCCAGAGGGATGCAGGGGCAGTTACAGCAGGTCAGGACTGTGTCCAGATAGGTTTTGAGTATCTCAAAGGATGAAGACTCGGGTTGGTGGGTTTTTTTCGCTTTTTGGGGGGGCTGGACATTTTTTTCCACACAGCTTTAAATATTCGCTTCATCCTCTGTGACTTAAAGTGACTGTAAGCATGTAAAAATGGCAAAGATGGTCCTTAGAAGCCTGGTGGAAACCATAATTGCCTTCTCTCTGAATTCTACAGAGAAGCAGCTGACTGTGGGCAAGTGGGGAACAGAAGAGATACATAACATCTAATTTTCCTGGACAGTCTCATTTTTAAACAGGTTTTTCAGGAGTTGTGGCCAAGTGTCCCTTTAAAGACCATTCCCAGCTTGGAGGGAACAGGCACCGTCGCTGATGTACCTCTGGCAGCAAACGGCTACAGGCAGGAGAAAAGATGCACCAACACATCTGTACTGTACCTTAGTGATGAACCCTTTCAAGCAGAGGCTGCCTTTCTGCTCAGTGCTTGTGCAGCACCTGGCATAGTAGAAGACATGTTTCAAGGCTACAGCTACACTCTGATGGACCCTCAGAGAAGTTTTCAGCCTTCCTGGAGGGAGCTGGGATGTGGAAGGAGGGCATTCCTGGATCAGGTGTAAGCCCCACAGCCCTAAATAACTGCCAATATTACAGCTCTGGTATTGTACCAGAGTAAATAAATCAAAAGTATGTTGGAGGAGCAGGCAGTAATTATAACTGAGGCATAGAAACCATCTAGGGAAGAAATGTTATCTTTACAGATAAAATCAGTAATAAATGCTCCTGCATTCATAAATAAGAATGAGCCTGGAAACAAACCCTGACTGGTGTCATGGAAAGTTCACAGGAATAGACAGCTTCATGTCTCCTTCCTGCTCCATGTGCCTTCACTTGGAGGCTTTAAAGGCTTTAGAAAGCTTTCCCTTTGCTGAGGCTTGGCTTTAATTGGAAATATAAAGCAATACAAACCAGCAAGCAAACAGGCATTGGGGTCCGGGAAATGAGAATGTAAATCTGTCCTGGCTTTTATCAGGTTTTACAAAGCAGTGCAGAGGGCATATAAAACCATGTCCCTCTCAAAGCTTTGGAGGGAACAATGGGAAATGTATGGAGGGAAGAAATGGGGAAATACATTTACTTGGGGGGAAAAGAGGGTGTCACATTGTGAAAAACTGCCAGAAAATTATCCTTTGCAGAAGTGATTTTCTTCTCTTGTCCAACCTGCTTGCACTTGCCTTTTGGGATTCTCTGTCCATTGCATTTCCCAGGCTGGTTCCTACACATTGGGCATCACCTGCAGATCTGTGTCCCGCCCTGATGCTTGAGAAACTCTGCAGACACAGATTCATGGCAGCTCCACGAATCCCAAAGCGCATGACTGGGGCACATGGGCTACAGCAGTCCCAAGATCCCTCTGGGAAACATAAATGCAGGCAAATCTGACTGTGAGTTTCCTCTCAGTTGGCTGACACCCAAAAATGCCTCTCTCCCTTGGTTCTGCTCAGACAGTGTCACTTCACTCCAAGTCCATCAGCTGTTTTTGTTTCCAAGGGCTTTGCATGGTTTTGTTTTTTGATGCATTGCTGATACCGTCTGCCCTGCTCATTTTTCCACGGTCAGTAAGTCACCCTAAAAATTCCTCTGTGCCCAATAAACTAACAGAGCTCATCTGACAGGGCTCATAGCCATAAAAGCCAATTACAAAACAAAGAATTATGTTAAATGGGTTATGTTAAATGATTCTGGGTGCCAGGCCAGGAGACAGCCCTGGCCAGGGCTGAGATGTGAACTCAGCTTGTCAATCTCTGCTAGGAAACCTGTGCTGGAAAGGATGGGCAATGCTTTTGGCTCTAAAAAAATCTCAAACCTCTTGAACTTCACATTTCTTCCTTCTCTCCCAGCTCAAATCTCAGCCTCAGCTCTGCTAACCCAGTGGGACTTTGTCCAGGAAAGGGCAGGATTTTCCCCAAAGGCCCCAGTCCTCCAGCTCTGTATTTATCTTCAGAAGAGGCCAGTTGGATACCCTTGAGCTGGGCGCCAGCTGGGAAACAGTCAAGAAGAGCTGGAGTATTTGGCTGTTGGTCCTTTTAGAAAGCTGACCATAAATTTTTCTTTGCTGGTTGATGGTTTTATTATTTACAGTGAGATAAGACATTTTTTGCCTATAAACCTTGTGCTCCCACGAACAGCTGCATCCTCTGCCAGTTCCCATCAGGGCTGGGTATGGTCAAAGGAAGCTCAACAAATACTTATCTTCCAATGGGCTCTCTAGAATGGCAGTGTTATGGGTTTGCAAACACGAGGCTGACATATCTTCTGGATTTTTTTCAGTTCTACTTCTTCAAAATGTCCAAAGTCACAGTAAAAACATCTAAATAAGAAAATCCTAAAAAATCCTAGATTTCCAAAACCCAAACTGTGAAGAAAGTCTTGGTCCAAGCATTGCAAAGGTCAGAGATTTGGTTACATCAGATCCCCTGATGCCAGAGGCTTGGTTTTCTAATCATGTAGATACCCTAAGACCTTTTCCCTTGCTAAAACCCTCTGTGTCCTTGCCTCAGTCCTTGTCTTGGCTCCTGTATGGGCAGGAAACTTCCTCTTGGTATCAAGGAGAGTGACCACCACAGCAGAGCAGTGCTGACTGTGGTCCTGCAATGTTTCTGGGAACCCAGCATGCTGAAGAGCAGAGTACAGCAAGAGGAGTAAGGTATGGAAGAATAGCAGGGGTTGATCGTTGTGTGGTGTAAATGAAATTATGAAAATGAAATCGTTGAAGATCCAGCTTGATAGCAAAGGCCTTGATAGCAATCCTGAGACAGGAGAAAGTGGATACCTGAGCTCATCAGTCCTAGTTCCTTGGAAAACCAAGGGAAAAAAATGGCCACTTTCAGGGTGCAAATGATTAGCCTCATTCTAGACATATTTTTTTTCATTTTCTCCCTGGAAGTGGACAGACGACAACCACCCAAACAGGTCTCACTCTTAGCAGCATCTGTTTCCTCTCCAAACTGCCAGGGGAATCACAGCAAGGACACCCTGACCAGCTGGTAGAGATCAGCAAGGATCTCTCCCTGTCTCTGTCTTCTAGGAAGCTAATTCCAGGTCATTAGTGGCACTCTGCTCTTCAGCAGACTCAGTACCTCAACTAGCTTATCTCCAGAGGGAAAGAGGGAAAAATGGAGAAAAAAGACAGCAGGCAGTTAACTGCTCTCAAGCTGCTCTGTTGTGCCAATACCACTCCATTTCCAGTATTGTTTACACAGAAATAAAAGCTGAACAGTGTCAGATCTTAAAATAACTTGCTGTTTGTGGAGCAGGAAAACCAGGGTCAGGGAAGTTTGGAACAAATTTAAAGTGGCAGGAAGGCTAAGGAATGAACTGTGACTTTGGCGAGAAGGTGCTTGCATGCACCTGAAATTTAACCATGGGCCTGGTGCAAAGTGAGTTTGGGCCACCAGGTGTCCCCCACCTATTCCAGCGAGGCTGGGTCAAACCTGGGACTGAGATATGACATCTGCAATTGTCCTCAAGAGTGAATCTGTAGCCACAGCTGTTTCCATTGTTAGGAACACTCAGAACATGGAAAAAAACATGAGAGGGGTCTGAGCCAAATGCCCTTGAGGTGTGCAACCACTGGATTTAGATGTGACATATGTGTTTTAAAAGAAGGAGCTCCTTGACACTGAGTGCTGAAAGTATTGATGGGAGCACTGAGGAGAAGGCTGCCTCTGCATGTATGGTGGGACAGCAGGTCAGAGTACAGGGCTCAAGGCTCCACATTCCCATCCCAATACAAGCTACCTCCAAGTCCCAAATGTGGCAGAGGACATCAGGTCTTTGGGTAGGTGAACAAACATGGGAAGGTGAGATATCTGGAGAGACTCCAACCAGATATGCCCTGTCCATCCCGTGGGTCAAGCTCAACTCAAACATACTCTTGTTCATTGCTTGTTGTACCATCTGCCAGGGGACAGACTGGCCTACATGAGAGCTGATATCCAAGTACAACTCATACAAGGGCTTAAAGATGGAGTCAAGACCAATTGACTTGTGTCAAAAGAAGCTAAAAAGTCAAGTGGTACAAGGAGGAATAAATTTAAACTGACAAGGGGCAGGTTTAAATTATGTATTAGGAAGAAATTCTTTCCTGTGCAGGTGGTGAGGGACTGGCACAGGTTGCCCAGAGAAGTTGTGGATTTCCCATCCCTGGAAGTGTTCAAGGCCAGGCTGGATGGGGCTCTGAGCAACCTGGTCTAGTGGAAGGTGTCCCTTTCCATGGTGAGTGGTTGGAACTGGATGATGTCTAAGGTCTCCTTCAACTTAAAGCATTCTATAATTCTACGAAGTCATGGCCCACTTGAGGGCACAAGGCTCCACAAGGGGCTGCCTGCTCTTTTGCCCTTAGGTGGCAGTGCTGCCTGCAGATCCCAAAACAACACACAGCAGGGCCCAGGTGCTGTGACACCCCCACACATCCCTCCTTGCCCCCACTTCTCATCCCACATTTCTCAGCCTCTGCAAACTCCCTGGCTGGGTTCTGGGGTTGTAACTCCCCCAGGGCACAAATAGGGAAGGAAGGAGGCATGTGCTAGGTATGACAGCAAGGAAGTACCTGGTCTTGTGTATTTCCCCTCTGCTTTGGTTCTTCCTGGCTTTGGGAGAGGTAGTGGTGGCAGGAATGCAGAAACTGCCACCTTGCACTTGCTCCCTGGTGTCCTGCTCCTGCATGCAGGGACGGGGAACACTGGTGACTTGGGAGTGTTTGGGAGAGGTGAGTGCTATACAATGTTCAAACCTGGTTTTATTCAAGTCTTGCAGCCCACAGCCTCTTCACTGAGTTTTGGGCAGCTCCTGTCCTCCCAACAAGTCTTCAGGGGTATCTGCTCTTTTTATTCTCTGGTCCATCTTGAGCTCCCTTTGTTGGGCAAACACTCAGGAAAACCTGGCTGCAAGCAATCAGTGGGGATGGAGGTATCACTGGCCTGTTTCTAGGACAAACGTTTTTGGGAGAGAACTGAGGAGGGTGCAAGAGCAGCCAGATGGGCTCATAATGCAGACTTGTAGGCAGCAGACTGCAGAGCAACCAGCCAGCAGACCATACGGGACCCCCAACCAAAGCAAGTCAAGTGAGAGCAATAAATTTGCTCTCATGGGCTTGAACAGGACAACTGGTGGAGGGTCTGGGACAGAACCAAGCCAAAGAGACCCACGCATGTGAGGTGCAGATCTCATCAGTGTGGGCAGAAAGTGACTGGTATCCAGAGGCTGATTCACTAAACTGCTAAAATGAGCATGTCTGAGTTGAAGGAGGAAGGAGAGATGCATCTCCATTAAACTTTAATGCTCAGCCCTGATCTATGTTCAGTGAGACATTGCTGGTATTGCTGGGGATTGATACCTGTCATGATGTAAAATACCAATGCCAAGCCTTGGAGATGGAGTGGGGAGTTAGCCAGAACCCAGAACTGCCTTGGAGCAGCTCTCTGACAGAAAGCAGAGAAATAAATAAAAGAAATTAAGTCCCAGATGGAAAAAAAAAAAACTGAAGACAACATGCCTGGACTGGGTGGCAGAGGCTACTGCTGCCAGACACAACCCATCAGGGCAGGAGCCCAGTGCCATCCTTTTCCCACGCCTTCCTCACCCTCTCCAAGTGGAGGGAGCTTTCAGTTCAGAGCAAGGACATCTACTTACCCACGAATATTCCCTTCTCTGATTTCATGTCTAGGTTAAACCTCTAGCACAGGGGCATTAATGATGTGCATGAAAAAGCTTTTGAACTCCCACTCATGTTTAGTCAGCACCCACAGATCCAAGCCCCTGAAAGAGCCCCTTTTCCATAGAGGAGGTAGAAGAGGAGGGAGGTGGTGGGGGTGGCACACTAAATTGACATAAAGGTAATAAAGTTATTGACTCCTTCAAAGTAACTAATCCTTGCACAGAGCCCCTGCAAGGACATGCTCACTGCATGGGCACACACTGGTTTGTGAGAAATTAAACTACAGCCTGCTGTAGCTGCACCTCTGTCATACTGGAGTTGGGAGAAGGAGGGGTATTGGCTGAAGAATCAGCTTCAGAAAGGGTTAATGACACATGAGATGTGTTTAGTGGGATTTGGTATTTTTTTTAACTTCAACAAACAAAGCATATGAGAAAATCCAGTTCACAGCTGAGCCCTGGCTGCCTGCCCACTAGGGCAGGGAAAATGCAGATGGTTTGAAATACCCACATGCTGGTCTTTCTCATGTAGCCTGTGGCCCAGGGTCCCTGGCTGATCTCCCCCCATTGTATTTGGATCACTCAAGGTGGCAGCAGTGCAAACTGCAGTGGAAAGGCAGCACTGAGACAGGAGCAAAACTACCTTCCTTGAGCATGGTTGGCTTCCTCAGACACGCAGAGGAGCCAGGATCCTGTGAGATTCTGCTTGTTCAAAAATAGTAATTAGCTCTCAAAGTAAATAGGTGTTAACAGAAACAAAGAGCTTTGACACAGTCTGGGTAAACACTTTAGAATCAATTTAATTTCCCTTCTCCTGGCAAATGTAACCATGCTGCCCTGCAATTATTTTCAGGTCGGGGCAGGAACAAAGCCACCAGAGCAATTTGCTGAGCAGCTGCTCCTTGGGACAGCCGGCAGGACCCTCTGCTTCACTGACATTCGGGCCCCTGAGGCTGAACGAGCTTCCTTCCGCTGAGCCAGATGTATAATGCAGCTGGAGATCAGCAAACCAGCACTGAGCCACAGCCTGACATTCAACTGCCCTAAAGACCAGCCTCCTTCTTAATCCTGAGAGTCCTCCTGTCTAGACAGGACATGAAGGACTAATGTGAAAACCAAGTGACAGAAAATTTACACTCTCCCATTGAGCTGCAAACGGAAAGAAGCCTCAAAGGGTGTAAATCAGTTTGCCTTTTAGTTTTTTCTCCTTTTGGGAGCATGGGCAGCACCTACGCATTGTGCCACACTGGTGCAGAGGGTTTGCATCGCTGCTTCCAGGTTGCCCATTTGCTTACTAAATCATGCTAAAAAGCCTTTTTACCCTGCCTTTTCCCTACCATCACAGGGAGCTGATACAACAGGCTTTTGCCCAAACTGCTCCAAAAGCTAATGAGTTTGTCCTCCATCACCACTGGGTTATAAGCAAACTAGTGACCGGTTGTCTGGGGCTCAGCTGATGTGGAGTGTCCCTTTGAGGAGGCAGTAATTCAGCACGTGATGGCAACTGCAGCAAATGCGTTTGCTGGTGGTGGAGTGTTCCCCTACCTGGGATGTGGGTACAGCTCAGCAGGGAACAGCCTGGCTGGGGGCCAGACCCAGCAAGGCTATTGGGCCAGTGTAAAGCAGTCACACACCCAGTAATAAGTACAACCAGAAAAATATGGACAGTGGCTTCTCTGGCAGTTTCTGATCTTGTTCCACCATGCTGCCTGCCTGCTGGGAGAAGGAGGTTTAGTTAATTAATTGCTACAATTAGCATGGGCTATTCCTGCTCATGATGGTTACCTTTTTCTCCCCCTTTTTGGTTTATCCAATTATTGACTCATTCTCCAAGGCAGAGGCCACAGGATGACGGGAGGAAGGTTCAAGAACAAAATGCCAAATGTCCCAAGCTCTGTTTCTACCTACCTACTGTCCTAATCTCTCACAAACTCTTGTTCCTCTCCCATTCATCCACCCTTGACTTCAAGGAGGTGATGAAGAGGGGGCATCCTCTTCATCAGCACAGTTACAAACATTGCTACAACTGTTTCATTACTCCCTCCAACTGACACCTCACCAAGGATGTGGGATGAGCCTATATATGCCAAGATGGACAAGACGCCCAACACGCATCATGCTCCAACAACCCCTCAACTTCTTCGCCCAGCCTCAGACCATGGGTTCTTCAAATGAACATTACCCACTTTGGGAAACTGATGATTTTTTTGCCATTACTAAGCAGGGATGGTGAAGGAAAGGTGAGCATGGGGTCACCGCTTCGGCAAGGACCGAGGTGAAGCACCAGCCCTGAATAATTCATGCTCTCTCTCTCTGCTGCAGCATCTGGACACATCTGCTGCATTCGCCATTGCAGGCTTTTTCTTGGCTTACTCAGAAAATCACACTTTGGCAGCTGGGTACTGTTTCAAGTGGGTACTTTCCCTACAGCATTAATGAGCTGTGATTCTGTTACAAATAGGGATTTTTGTTCCTCTTTTGCTGATGTCACTCCATGATCCTTCAGGGAATAGTGCTTGGATCTCTGCAGCCTGATGATCCCTGTGTGCCCTTTGGGACAGATGTACTTGCAAGCGGGATATTGTTTTTCCTTTTGCTGCCCAGATTTATATTTCACTGAAGTCCTGTATCGATCCTGCTGCCGCTGGGCTGAAAGCTCATTTTACTAAATGAGAAGAAAAACAGTTCTCCCAGCTGAACACACATAAAATGGAAAATCCTGCAATGAAATAACTCTTAGAAAAGGGGCCTGAACAATTTTGCTGAACCTTGAGGGATGCGCTGCTGACATTGGAACGGTATGTAATTTATTTAGCCTGACCTTTCCCTGAAAGACCTGGCTGGCAACGTTATCAAGGATCCTTTCTGCCACTTGTGCACCCATTGCCAAGGTGACATCCTGTTTCATGCGTCAGTCAGTGAAGATCGCATCCACGCTGCTGCGATGCTTTGTTTGCTGTCCTGCCCGACAAGCTCTTGGCAGGCTTTCAACTCCTGCGGATGGCAGCTGCTCCACCAGGGACCACAACAGATTCGAGCTGGACGTTATTATAGGGAGTTTCATGTAGACAGAACACAGGCCTGCAGTCCCTTGGATGAGACTGGACCATGGATGAGATGAAGTGAAGATACCAGAGGTGCTACCACATATAATGGGATGGGTAGCTGACTGCAGAGCTGCACCCCAGGCTCACTTCCCTATCCCATCTCACTGGATTTATGTGTGCCCTTGTGGTGCTGGGAAAGCAGAGGCAGCTCACCAGTGTTTAATGCAGAGGCTTGCCCAAGTGCAACTGTGTTTGGATAGTGGAGCACAGCTCAGTCAATAGGTTCCTCACTGCATATAAACTCCCTGCAGTTTTCCTTCCCCCCTCCCAATGCTTTCCCTGAGGGTCCCAGGAAGAGATGGGGATGCAGGTGCAGGGAGTATGTCTGTCCTCCACATGAGAGCCTGCAAGCAGTGGGGACAACTGCAGTGGAAAAGAAAATGGTTCCAGTAAAGCTTCTCCCCCTACTTCATCAAGGGATTGAAACCTCTGAGCAAGGGGGATTTTCACTGCTCGTTTCCACCACTCTCAAAGGGATTTTGGTGATGGATAGGGGCAAAGGGTGCAGCTAAAAAAGTCCCCAAACACCACCAACTTCTTTTAAGAGACTGAAAGGTCTACAGTTATGGAGGCTAAAAATGATTGGCTTTCACAGTAGCCAAGACAGCTCTTTAGATGTCAAAGGCAGGAAAGCCTCATGAAAATTTCCAACATGTCCATCCATTTCCCACTTCATCTCCCCCAGCCCTGTGGCAGGCTGCAACCCCTCCTACAGGTCTGATCTGAAAGAGAACCTGGGCCCACTGGGAGGACAGGAGAGAAGAAGCTCTTAGCCATGGGCTGTCTCTCATGGTACCTGTGTTCTCCTCGGACTGGTTGAAGCCACAGATCTGGCAGATGCTGCGAACCCATTTGTTCATGTCATCCTCCGTCTCAGCCACCAGGTAGAAGGTCCTGTCACTTGTCTTGATGTCAAAGATGTAGCTGTCTTGCAGCTCCTTCTTGTTGAAGGTGAGGCCTGCATCCACTTGCTCACAGAAATTGAGGTTGATGACACGCAGAGGTTTCTTAGAGTGGTCATTTTTGTAGTACTCCAGGACATCGGGGTCTCCACTCATCCGACCACTGCGCAGGACAAACCAGCGTTTCTTCCATGCCTGAAACCAAGACAAGAACAAGCATGAACCCATTGCTCAATCTGTAAGAGTGAAAAATCACTGCTAGGCACAGGGTGACACAGAGGGACAAGACACTTCTCCACCACGGGGTGCTCTGGGATGCTGCCAGTGCTCACCTCTGCTGGAGGTGCATAGACTCAGCTCAGTTTTTCAGTTTGATGCTAAAATCCAGAAGAATTAAATACTGAAATATCATCATAGCATAAGATGTCCCCAAAAGGTGCCAGTCTTGAGGCTCAGAGGAACCTTGCTCCTACGCTCCAGACATGCTCCCAGGACCCAAATGCCCTTCCCTCTGGGATGTGGGATAATCTGTGCAGTGGCATTACCGGGTGTTGCTATGCCAAAATGCCTTCCAGCAGCTTGGGGGAACTGAGGCACTTCGAATGCAGCACCCTGGGTGTCCTAACCTTCAGAAAAACCCCTGAGAGCATTATAGGATGTGTCTGCAGATACTGACCATGCCAATCTTTATTTAAATGCCAGGATAGAAAGATTAATAAAACCAAAGGAGAACTGGTTTGTTTTTTAAAATATCACGAATAATGCCAGGGAGACCCACAGAGAATCCCAGCTTCATTCATTTTTCAGCATCTTCTCCCTGGCACATAGGAAACTCCTTAGCAAAGGAAAAGGTTATCATTGATCCTTCCAAGCACTGCTGACGGCAGCCCTGGCCAAACTGCCTGTGGAATGGACTCAGGGGGTTGCAGAATTGGAAGCAAACCAGCAAAACAAATGTCAGCCATCAGCCCTGGCCCTGAGACCTGCAGCCATGCTGCCCTCCCCACACCAGACACAGCTGGGAGCCCAAAGGAGGGGGAATAGCCAGAAGGATAACGTGTTAGAGGCTAAAACTGAAGTTACAGGGAAAATTGTGCAGGTGTAATCCCCCATGCCATGAGGTGAGCAGTGTTTCTTTGGGGTGTGCTCTGCGTGAGGGATGAACAGGGTTGAGGGACCACCTCGAGCTCCTTCCTTTTGCAGAGCTATGCTCCCTTGACTCAGGGAAGGGAAGGATTACTACTAAGCATAGTCCTTAAAACAGCATGTTCACGCTGTCTTTGAAGGCAGCAAAGGTTTGAGACGTGCATGTGGGTAAGCATGATGTGAATTATGGCCAGTACTCCTGCATTACCTGGCACAGACCTCAGTTTGTACCAGAGGATGTCAAGGGATGGGATGTGAACCCCACTGTCCTGCCCTGGCTCTGGACAGTGGTGCTTTTTTTATGAGATTTACCTTATATATGTTTTTATATATTACCAGTTTTGGAGTTCTGATGATTATAAGAGGTTGGGTTATGAGGAAGCACACAGCATTTCTAAGAAGGAAGAACAAACACCTTTAGCAATCCAAAAGAGTCACCAAGGCAAGCAGTGTGCTGGGTGCATCATGATGCTTCCCAGTTGCTGACCACAAGCTTTATGTATTGGTGATGGGCATGTGTTAGATCTCAGCCAGCCAACTGCACCAAGATCCCATAGTTTTGGAGAATTTTGTGGCTGAAATAATGGTAAGAAACTCCTGTGGTGTTTTCCCTGAACAGTCTGATTCAGACATACTTCTCAAAAGCTTAAAAATAGGTTTTGTTGGTGTCTTTGAGATTTGTAATCAAATTAGTTTTGCACTAATTCTCAAAACGGCTCCTGGTGCCAGGAAAGCAACTTCAGTGCAATCTTCCAAAGGCAGCGAAGCAGCAAATTGCTTAGCAAGAGGACGTGCAAGGCTAGCAGATTTTGGCTTAATCTCACACACTTGTCATCAAAATGGCTGCTTTTGAGTGACAAAATAGACACAGCAGAGCTGTGTCCATCAGGGAGGGAAAAACCAATTTCACCAAGCAGCAGCAATAATTTACTAGTCCATCTCCTCAAAATGCATCACCCAAATCATTGGGAAACAAACCCATGAACAATTTTTTCCTAGTTCTAGGTGGTAAATGTCCTGTTAGCTTGCTCCTGTTAACACTGAGTCATTTCTTTGCAGCCACCTGGCTGGACTAAGACATGGACATGCATCAGTGAGGGGACTGAAAGAAGATGGAGTTGTGCAACCACATGAACAAGCACCAGAATGCAGACATCTAGCACCAGTTCTTGTTGCTTAGCTTGTTGTCTTCCAACCATCTAGAGTCCAGTCTAGCAGCCTCCCTTCATGGTTGAGACATTGCATTACAAAACCCACAAAGTGCAGAAACTAGACTCCAGAATTTAGAGTTTTCATGTAAAAAAATACAGGAGGAAATGCTGCAAGCAAGACAAATGATGCTACCACTACCTCTCTTTTTATCACCAGTGTGAGAACCGCAACTCCTCCAGTTCTCTTTGGTCTGTCTGGTAGCAATGAAAGGTACCACGCAGTCAAGATCTGGCAGAGAAAACAGTGTAACACACACAGTCTGGTTGTTTTGTGTAAGTTTTAACATAGGCTGGTTGCAAAAGAATGGGTCTTGCAGGCACAACATTTCTTGGAAAGCTTCAGGAGGTGGAGGAGTATCATTGGAGGGTGGGACCACTGGACAGGGCAGGAGTCCCACAAGTCTGGGAAGACCACCCTGTCCATCTCTGTGTAGTGCCCTCCTGATGATAAAGAGTCACTGGTGTTCTTCTAATACAGCTTCTGAGCCAGAAAAAGAGCTCATGGCAGCAGTCTAAGCAGTGCCTGTCTTGGACAGGTGGCTGTAGGCAACACAGCTGGAGGCATCTCCCACTACACTTCCCCACAGCAGGACCAGCTGTTCCTGCCTCCTAAGATCAGCTTCCAAGCCAAAGCAATATGCAATGATTGCTAGAAGATAATGGAAGTAAAGAAATAGACAGGAACCTCCTTATTTCTGGGGATATTTTCTCTGAATTTTTGAGTGTTGGGCTCAGCAAGTGTATTTTATTTCTTCCCTGTGGATTTGCTATGCCTTTATTGGGACCAGGGCTCAGCTTGTGTTTGCCAGGCTGTGGCTGCTCTTGGGGCATCTGTTGGCAGTAACGCAGCTTGCTCCAACATGTCACTATATGCAGCAAAGGATAGGTAGTTTGCAGCATGTGGCTCATTCTCTTGGGACACCTATTTCCCCATTCAAAGCTACAAATACCATCCAGATCTTCTCCATTTAGGCTTCCCTATGATATTACCTTCCTGCAAGAGAATGGTTTAAGCATCTACTGACCAGCAGCTATGGCAGCGGTAAGATGTATGGGATCCATATGTGCATGGCCATCTTATCTGGTGCCAACCTCGGGAAGGATGCAACTCCATGTGAGCATAAGCACCCTTTCCAAGACCACTTTCTCCCAGCATGAGGCTGTGATGGCCAACACGCATCTCATCCTCCACCTGAATTTTCGTTCTCTGCTTATTTCTACCTCTTCACAGCTCTTTTGAAGCCCGTGCTGCCATCAGTCTGCTCCTGCCAAAACACTGTGCCTCCCTGACATGTGTTGTGAGCCAAGGGCTGTGTTTGTTTAACAGCTTTACAACGTTGAGAGGCTAAAAGCTTAACAGCCATAAAATGCTGCTTTGCAGCACAAATTTCCAGCTGTGCGGTCCTTTGCCGGCATCAGGTTCCTTCATGGTTAAATTATGGCTGCCAAAGGCCCTTAATATCACTGAGAAATATTTTGACACTTGGCAAGTACTTCTTTTAAAGACTTGATCATTAAAAAAGTGCCAATCATGCTCCTATTGCAATGTGAATCCTCCCTGGGTGCTGAGAACCACGGCTGCTGCTCAATTTTTTTCCACCTCAGTAGTGCCATGGCTAAGTTAAAGTTTACAAAAATGGAGCTATTTCCAGCTGGTTCTTTTATGGACAGCTGGGTTGGCAGAGGTGAGGCAGTACTGCTGGGTTCACTGGCTGAGTGTACTTAGCAATGATTTTTGGGGAGGCTCAGGCAGTGGTTGGGACCTCTCCTGTTCCATCTGCTGGGTGAGGAACCAGAAGAGCTAAACCAAACAGGTGGCTGCCCTTAAGCAATTGAGATACCACCATGAGTGGTAGGAGATACCACCCCACCACTCCAGGAGTGAGGTCCCTCATGTCCCCTGTGGCTGTCCTGATGGTGCAATGCTGTGACAGAGCTGGTGGCATCAGGGCATAGAGCTCAGAGAATCTGGGGCCTCCAAGTGCCTAATAATACAAATGCTTTGACATTTGGATCCAATGCTTTGAGACAAAAGCCCAGAGAGAGGCTTTATTAACCATGGTTATAGTGAGGGACATTCAGACAGCATCTTCCTCTCTGCTCCCCTATTCTCTGCATAGTGAACACAGAGGTCCAGCCTATATGCTGTTTCAGAAAGAAAAAAGGAAAGCGGTGAGGAAAATAACAATTTAAATGTCAGTAAAGGCAAGTATCCATCCCCTGGGAACTTGCCAAGTGCCACAAGAATTAAAAAGTGAGAAGGAATCAAACAGTGACAACATGGAGAGGTGGCTCTTGGTGGGGCCTGCAAGAGTGGCTCACCCAGCATTATTTTAGCTCCAAAGTGAGGAGTTTGAAACAGTCAGAGGCTGTTAGCTTTGCATTGAAAGGGATGTTCTTTCAATTAGGATCAACTTCTGAACAACATTTCTCTAATCTGAAATACTAATATTTTTACCACCACACCCTTATAGCACATAGGAAGAGAAGAGAAGAGAAGAGAAGAGAAGAGAAGAGAAGAGAAGAGAAGAGAACCTGTATATTTCCCAGGAAATCTCTCTGTCCTCTTCCTTCTCCCCCTGACACCAACTTCATGCCCACCAGCACTGCACACCAGCAGTGTGAAATAAACCTTCCAAAATCTAATCTGACACAAATCACAGGATCTAATCCAAGCTGGCAGGCAGGATGAGCGACCTTGCCATGACATCAGGGAAATTTCTCACACAGATGAAGCTGGGGACAGTGATTCAAGCAGGAAACCCCACAGCAGGGCAAGCAGGTGGTTGTGTCCCAAATTTGCTCAGAACCAGAGAGGCTCTGGGTGCAGGATGGCTCCTGTCATTGCCCCTGTGGCCACCAGCTGCCAATGGGGGTGCCACCATATCCACAGAAAGCCATGAGTCTGTCCCAGACACATAGTTTTCACTCTACGGTGCAGATTAGTTTTGCACCCCATTGAGCATATTCTCCCTCTGGCTCCTGGCACATCTGGTGTGGCAGAGAGGAGTTCACACTTCAGGAGCATGTGAGAAAGACCACAACACCT
The DNA here is from genome assembly GCA_013397375.1 of Toxostoma redivivum. Lineage (NCBI taxonomy): Eukaryota > Metazoa > Chordata > Aves > Passeriformes > Mimidae > Toxostoma > Toxostoma redivivum. Next base: position 951,441 of record VXBI01010443.1, on the reverse strand, counting down.
GGAAAGGTCTCACTGCTCTTCCCAGTCACCGTGTCACCTTGATGTCCCCTCCAGGCTGCCACCACTTTAGCCATCCTGGCAAGATCACTCCTGGGAAAGGGGGACAGAGATGACAGGGGTATGCTGAGAGCAGGTTTCAGGTGGCTTGGGTCCTTCAGTGGTGCTACTGTTTTTGCCATCTGCAACCATTACAGCTATTGGACTGTGTACCCCAGCACTGGGGCAGATCCTGTCCTGCCCACCCCTCCCCACAGCAGGAACACAGTCCTCTATTGTGGCTGCCAGCATCAGCGAGAGAAGCCCCATACAGGAGGATTGTAGAATAACCTACTGGTGACCTGTATAATAATGTTGTCTTCCTCTGTGTCCCTGGGGGCTTTTTATCTCGTCTAATGGACAGGAGGATGCTGGTTTTATTATTCATGCAAGAACACCTCTCCCCTCCCTGTGTTAGAGCTAACTCAAAGACAATGTGGCTCGGAGGAAGATTTGTAAGCAGCAAGAAAGCCTCTCCGTCTGTGCAGGTGATGTTTGTGCTGGCTGATAGCCCCAGTGTCCCCAGCGCCCAGAGCAAACAGGAGCTCCCTGAGCCCCACTCCTGCCCTTCCAGATCCCCCCGTGGTTCTCCCTGCCCACTGCCTGCTCACAGCACCTTTCCAGCGATGCTGGGAACAGACAGGTCGCAGCCCGGCCCCTCGCACCGTGCCAAGGGCTGGAGACTGCTCCCGCTAATCAGGCTCCGGCCGTGGCTGAGCTCACGGTGGGTTCATTAGCGGCGCCGCTTTGGGGGAGCCGTGACTGGCAGCGCTAATCACACCACGCTGCAGCTGCAGCACCCTGCGGGGCACGGAAACCTTGCTGGGGTACAAAGAGCCTCTTCCCTGCTGAGGAACAGAGGGAAAGAGATGCAAAAAAACCCCCAACCCAGTGCATATCTCAGGCTGTCAAACTGACCTTCCCTCCCGGGATTTTTTTCCCGCTCCTGGAGGTGTAATTAGGCTTCAGAGCACACGCGGAATCACTACATGTGACATCCACCCAAGGGCAGCAGAGCCAGCAGGAGACGTCCTGCACCGAGCATCACTCACGGCTGGGTGAGAGGGGCTTTCAAAGAGGTGAGGCACAAACACAGGCTAAAGCCGACTTATTTTTAAGATCGTTTAAAAAACCGTAAGCTTCATAAACAGCTCCTGCCGTCGGAGATGTTTGCTACCAGGGAAGGAAGGGTGTGGGAAGGCTCGGAGCTCCAGGTACACTGGTGTGAGCTCCAGGACCCGCTCCCCACCTCCGCCCTCTGTGGATGGGACGAGCAACACAGCGGTGACACAATGCGGAAAGCATTTCCCTCCGCATTTATTTTACGGGAGCTCTCCGGTTGAGAAGATTTCAGCAGCTTTGTGCTGCATGGCCAATCTTAGGAAAATAAAGATTTCTCTCTGGGATGTGAGGGCACTGACAGCATTTCTGATGGGATGCTAGACTGCCTGATTAAGGAAGGGATGGAAAAACAAAATACCAAACAGGGAGGCTGTACTTACACCACCAGACAAGCTGTGACTGAGAATGAAGGATACGGGAACCCCTGGCAGGTCCAGGAGTGCTCCTGTCTGGAGGGTGTAGAAAGGATGGACCCAAATCTACTGGGAGAAGCATGGGGATAGCATGAGACACAACAGAAAAGTCTCATTAGATGTAAGGAAAAGGCTTCACAATGAGGGGCAGAACAACAAAAAACCCAGATAGGGTGATTTTCATCTTTGGAGATGTCGAGAACCTGTCTGGACAAGACCAGGAGTAACATGATTTGCCTTCAGACTTTTGGCCCCAACTTCAAGCTAGACCCACCTTGAGAAGGAGTTGGTTCAGAGAACTCCAAAGGTCTCTTCTGACCTCAGTTATCTCCAAATTTAAATTACTCTTCCATAATCAGGTCCAGTCCTGGTGAGGAGTGTTGAACTTGTCATATGGAGACCTGATGAGACCACTCAGGCTCTGAGTCCTCATGTGGGACCAGTGCAGCCCCCCATCCCACATCTACCCATAGCATTTAGCATAGGAATGGGCAGCACTGGCATTTTTCAACTCTCATTGACTAAAGCAACATTTTCTGCTTAATTCCCTCTGCTGAAAGCTGCATGGCACCTTTGCAAGTGGGAAGGTGCTAGGAAAGCAAGGGGTTCACGGGAAGAACCTGGAGTCCAGCTCTTGCCTCGGGGCAGCTGCGAATGGTCCATGTGCAGAGCCTCCAGTGCATTCCTGCCGCTGTGCATGGATTTTGTTATCTGGAATTATTTCCTGCTATTCAGCCCTATTCTGTATTCCACTCTGTTATTCCTAGCTGAAATCTCTCCCACCGCCCTGCCATGGCACATCCTCTGTGGGGCACTGGAGCAACACCCAGAGGAGGTGCAGGCAGGTGGGTGGTTTGGGATAGACAGAGACAGTGGCTCCCTGGAGATCTACAGGATACCCAGGCTTGTACTTTGTGACCTCTTTGAAGGCTGACAGGACACGGGGCTGCAACAACCAAACAGGATGTCCCAGCAGCCTGTGATGTGGTATTTCACTTGTCACACATATCATGATACTATAGCCCCACAATTTGACATGATGCACATCAAGGCTGCTGCTCTCCAGGTCTGTTTGCAAAATCCAGCTGCCACCACTGGCTACACTCAACCCTGCATTCAAGAGCCAACCAACATGCCAGAGCAAGTCAGCCTGTGCCATGTGAGCACAAGAACAAGAGCAGAGTTCAGTTTGCTTTTTCAACTTTGTGTTTCTGGAAGCAAAAGCAAGCTGCTCAGAGATTTTTTTTCCCTCCTGAGACTCTGGTATCAGTCTCTGATAAGAGCTTTCCCGGCCATTACACAAGCAGGGCTGGACATGGGAATGCAGCATGAATAAATGACTTGGAGCAAAGCATTTTGATAACTGAGTTTTTCTAGCTTTCTGGCCTCTGCAAGAGCAAAATAAATTCCACAGCACTGTCTGCAATTTCCCTTCACTCAGTCCTAGCTTTGGGCTACCTTGAATTCCTACCCTCACTGCCCAGAGAAGCTGTGCATGCCCCATCCCTGGAAGTTTACCAGGTCAGGTTGGATGGAGCTTAGAGCAATCTGCTAGTGAAGGTGTCTCTGCCTGTGGCAGAGGGGTTGGAACTGGATGGTCTTTAAAGTCCCTTCCAATCCAAGCCATTCTATGATTCTGTGAACAGAGATCTGCTCCAAAAGCACCCATTCTGTGCTGGCAGGAGCCACAGTTCCTGCTTCAGGCTTCTTTGGCAAATGTACACCAGTCTCTGCTCATTGAGCAGAGCTCATTGCACAGATGAGTTACCCCATAAGTGTCCAGTGATGGGCATCATGGGACAAAACAGCACTGCACATGTCCCCTCTGCCTTCTCCTGGAGGTTGTGGATGCTCTCTCACCCTGCATCACCTCTTGCCAGCCCTCTGTGACACCCAGGAAGATGCTCAAAAGAGGACAAGGTTTACTTTCACCAGGCTTGGGCTTGGCTGAGGGAAAATTTCCAGGCAGGGCATAGCATTTTGGGTTTTTGTCCCACATCAATGAGCATCCATGAGACCCAGAGGGAGAAAGGGAAGGGGTTACTATCTATTCCCTATCAGTGAAACCTTTCTAAGCCCTGAACACTGCTTGTGTTTCAAGGCAGGGTGAATTAAAGCAGCATTTTTGAACAAAGAAAAGAGTCTGAAAAAGCCAATTTGAGATTTAGTTTTAATCAGTTGGATATATACACCCATGTCAGTTCTAGAAGTGAATCCTGTAATTAAACCACTCTGCCCTCAATCTCTCAGGTGAAGGTGGATGGAAACACAGACGGACTTAGAATTGGATATCAGGAATGAGAGGTGTATCAGGATGCTTTCCCCTTCCCTTGGCATGCCACTTCCTTTGCTTAAAGGCTGCAGAAGAAGTGCCTTTCAAGGTGATACTGAGACTCTTCTGAGCTTAACAGACTCTATGCACAGCAAAAACCACCACCCAGCTTGGTTTGATAGGATGAGCTGGAGATATCATGGGGGTGAAGCTGATAGTAAAGTGTGAGGATGTTTTTCCTGTCATCTAAAGAAGTCTGGCTTGTAGCAGGATATTTGGGGTAGGCTTGCCTTTCCAGGGATGATTTCTAATTTTAGAAAAGCTCTGAGGCTTGTTAATTTTCATCCACTTTAATGAGCTGTCTCATCGTCTGTAACCACTTCCAGCTCAACTAACCTCTGCAACGGGAGAAATTAGCCTAATTTGGCTCATGTTGAGCTCACAGTCTGTTAGACAACCCTTTGCACCTCCTCATGGTAGCTGTCTGGGTGGCAGAGCCAGCATCACAGTTGCTGGCACAAAAGGGGCAACAAGGAAGATCAAAGGGCTGTAATGGTTTCTCTGCAAGAACTAGTGAGAAAGGTCTGGAAAAGGGTCAGCATAGGAGAGATGCTGAGGAAACCATCAGTGGCAGGGAGAAGGTGATGGAGATGACCTACTCACTGTTGCCTAAGACAAGAATGACAGGATATCACAGGAAAGGAACAGGAGCCAGGCTTGGGGCACACAAAAGGAGACTTCTCTTTGGGCAACACAGTAATGACTTTGCTGAAGGATGCGCAGAAGGATTCAAGTTTAGCTGGCCCCAACTGGAGACTGAACAAGGGCACAAAAACAAAATCACTGACTGCCACTGTGTGTGATGATGGATGTCTGCAATGAAAACTGTTAACAACAGGGAAAATACTATGAGGAGGGGGAGGAGGGAGTCTTGCCAGCCTAGATGCTGGCTCACTGACCACTGTGCAACACTTCATACTAAAAGGACTTAGGAGTGACCCTCTACAGATGTTCAAATGTGCCAGGCTTGGAAGGGGCAAGGGAGGCAGCACTGTTGACACCAACCCTCACGGCAGAGCTCAACCCTCGTGGCTCCACATGGTGCCCTTGCTTTGCTCCGGGAAACGTGGGTGTTTCCCTCTTGGCAAGACAGAGAGGCAGGAGGCTGTGAAGCCAAACACATTAAATGTGGGCAAAAATCAGAAATGGAGCCAAAAGCTGCTCTGAGAAAGACAGCTCTGTAGAGATCAGCCCCGATGGCACTCACCCATCAGCTGGATTAAGTTGATTTTAGGGCCTCAGGTTCATTCCTGCAGCTTGAAAGGACACTGAATGAGTGGATTCCCTGATGCTTCATAACATGTAAGCTCATGTGAAAGCCTTTCCTTAGTTAAAAATTATTTCTCTCCTCTTCCAGCTCACCCTTTTGGATGAAACTCGTGGAGTCTTAATTATCTCGTCCTTCTGTCAAGCCCCTCTGAAACCTGCTGGGGGGGGTTTTGCTGTTTCCAGGAGACACTCACAGAAAGCACATGCAGACACAGACACTCCCCAAGGCTCTCCCCAGCCCTGCCAGCTCACAGCCCTTCCCACTGCTCTCCTGACAGGCATCGTGCTCAGGCAGAAGGGCTAACGGGTTGCAGGCAATGGGAGATAATTCAGGGTATACATAGGGACAACCCAAAATCTGCACCATTCAAGGGTTCAGATTTTACCTGTTGCACAGCTGATTGAGGGTGGCCAGGTAAAATATGCACATAGCTGATTTCAAGCCTGTTACAGTGAGGTATGTCTTTCCAGATGTGCCCAACAGCCAAAACATCTGTCAGTGACAACACCTGCTTGGGGTCTCTGTTGGGTCCTCACAACACTTCCAGTTCCACAACCCTGTGCCTACAAAATGAATTTTTTCTCCAAGTTCCCCCACACCCATGAGAATCACAGATTCAGGCAGTTCAAGACTCCTCAGGTCCCTTCCATCCTGAATTACCCTGATTGTAAACTGATTTCTTTTATATCACAGGCTTTTAATTAAATGCACATTTATGCCCATATGGACCCCATTAACCAATCATTTGTCCACATATTTAGTCACCACCTCTAGAAAGAAAAAAACAAGCGGGGGTTGTTTCCAATCTGTCACTTTGTGGATTTGACATCTTGCAAAGAGCTCTCATGATGCCCTTTTCCACTAGATTGGAGCTCCCTTAGCATGTTCACAGAGAGAAAATACCACAATGACCTGGCTATTCCAACCTCTCATCTCTTCCAGGAAACTAACCAGCTGCCAGTCTATGAATTTCTGTGCTAAACACCATTTCTGCAATACTGTCATGTTTCCTTTCTTCCTCTTCGGCATCAACATTAGCAGCCAGCTACTCTAAACACATTTTGCTGTTGTTGCACATAATGAAAAATAAATGCACCTCCTACCCCTTCATTTAGACATCAAAGGTCACTGTAGCTGTTTCTGCCGCAGCCTCAACTCACATCAGGAGCTGCTCACGCAGTTTCCTTCTACCAGACCCAGAAAACCTTGCATTTGGTGATTCACTGCCCCTTTCTGTAGGAACAATCTTATTTATTTCTCCTTTGATGTTCAATTTTGCATTGGGCTGTCTTCTAACGTATTTTTTTCAAATGTGCTCTGCTTGCCAAGTGATCCAGACTGCCCTGTCTGATGAATTTGTCTTCAACATTTACCGTTTCATTACCCTTTGTGCCACTGGCAGCTTCTCCCCACAGGAGCCATTAGATCTGCTTCACTTAGGGAAATGCTGAGACTTAGTATTAATCCCTGAAAAATGGTATGAAGAGCCCCATTTGTGGGTGACCTTCCTGGGATCTGCCAGGTTTTAATTCACTTGCCAGGTGCTTGGGACTGTATGGACTAAGCCCTCATTGCCTGACAGCTTGCCTGACACTGGCAAACCTGTGGGCTCCACAATTTGCCCCAGGATTGATGCTGGGAATTGACCTACTGCTGCCTAGGGAGTCCCTTCTGAATTTTTCTTCTCCCGTCTGGATTGGAAGTAACTTCCTTAATCAGGATTAACCTAATCTATTTCTCCCCATATCTGGAAAACTGTTGTCTTCTTTTTCCATGTTTTGGTGGAAAGGTGAGAAGATCACTGCTTCCCGGACCTCCATGTACTTTTCATATTGCTCTGCTCATCTTTTCTTCCAATACCAGATTTTCAAACCTCTCCATGGCCCTTCAGTGATGGGAACCCTTATGAAAATCAAGGGAAGACGGCAATTGAGAGTTCTGGTTGCAGCAGAAGGCTTTAGGAGATGCAGTCTCCAGAGACCAACCACAAAGAATCTGGAAGAGAGCAAGGAAAGCCCTTGGCTTCCTTGCAGGAGGAAAGATCTTCCCCAAAAGGTAGCACCTCAAAGGCAGACAACCAGGGTTTAATGAGTGCTGCAAGAGCAGATGACTGGGCATTGGCAGAGTCTGTCATGGCCTTCAGGAACAGCCATCAACATAGTGCTGAGGCACTTATTAACCACAATGTGTCTGCCCCAGCCTTCGCCTTTTCCCAGCAAATAAAGCCTGGGGAAGATATTCCTGAGCTCAAATACTCTATCTGGCTCTGGGAACTCAAGTGCACAATAGGTCACTTAATAAACAGTAGTACAGTTTAGTCAACATGGATGAGATCAAATGGATGAGAAGCTGGCCCATTCAAAGACAACCTACTCCTAATGAATAGTCACATAACGACTGTCTTCTAAAAATTAGAGCCTACAGAAGCGCTTGCAGTTGTATATTTGGGATGCTACAGGGTTTCTGGTCATTCCTGTTTCCTGTCTGACCAACAGCACAGTAAGAATATTAAATATTCTAACTCTGACCTGAAGAATGGCCACACATCTGGCTGGACAGGGCAGAAAAACAACCTGGGATCATGGTGACAGATTGCCTTATTTAATGACTTCTTTAAAATCAAGGAAGCCAAAGGGAAGTAAATCATCTGAAGTGCTGAAAAACACCTCACAACAGCCAAGGATCTACCAGATCAACAGGACTGTTTTGTGTGGCTTCTGTGGATTAGCCTTTTCTCCTTAAATTTAAATGATTTCTTAAAAGTGGCTGCAGCCAGACACAACTGAGGTAGTCTACTGTTTTCCCTGACTGATCACACAACTCTCTTCATTTTGAAAACCCAATTGGAAGCCCAGCTTGAAGCCCATGTGCCTCAGGTTTCAAAGGAGTGGACAGCAGGGTGGGTACTAATTCCACATTACCAACACTCCATAGCAGTTCCTCCATCTGCCTGTTAATGTGTGTTCAAAACTGGTAACAACACTTGTATCAGTGGGCGCGGATATGGTCATCGGTGGAGGATGATGCCCACCATCTCTCCCTCCACTGGAATCCCAATGGCCAGTGACCCAGCTGTTGACCCCATCAATAGCTGAAAAGCCTTTCCAAATGCAGCAAACATCTCTCCTTTCATGTATTATTAAAATTCTCACTGGTTAATTTATTAGGGTACTTTGCACTGGGAAAAATGACCTCTTTGTTGACCCACTTACACATGCTCCACTCCAACACAAAACCGTCAGAAGGGCGAAAGGGAGAGCTGGGGAAGTTGTGTGCAGACTGATGTCCTTTGTCTCAGTGAGACAGCTCCAGGATGGAAGTGCTGGGACTCCCTGGCACGAGAGCAAAGGGCTAGACACAAGCCTTCACAGACCAAACCACAAAGGAAACATTCAGCCCCTATGCCAAATGGACACAGACAGAGAAACAAGACTTCCCAGTCCCACTTCCTAGGCAGTGCTCGTCCTTCCCTGAACCTGTGGGTTTGGGAAAGAAACCTTGATTTCACTCCATCCTGCCTCCTGTAGCATTCTAAATGGAAAACATGATGAAGGGTGGTGGATGAACTCATCCACACTGGTGGGATTTGCTCATGAGGCAGCAAAGGTGCATCCTGGCCACCCTCCAGTCAAAGGTGTCCAGACCTACAGCCAGACTCTCCTCTTACCTGCTCCTGTGTTTCTTAGCAAGATAATCACTAGATTTGCTCCACAGAAATCGCTGATTCAAATTAACTCATATAGGATGTGGAGGAGCAGGGCACTGCTCAGCAAAAGCCAAACTGAGAGCGCAAACGCCACTCAGCACCAAAGAAGCCCTGTAAGTGAAATGAGCAGGATTAGCTGTCATTAGGTCTTGTTTTTTCCATTAGTGTCACAAAGATAAAGCTGCTCTCCTCCCAGAAAGGCAGCCTGCAAAGTGCTCAGACTCTACAGTACTCTCAGGTTATTAGAGAGGACACAAAAGCTCCATTTGCTTTCATCACCAAGAAGGCACCTGGAAAGTGCAGTGATGACAAAAAGACACCACAAGATGCCTTTAGACCTGGGGGGCATTGGGAGCTCCACCCTGTGCCCTGCTCATTGCCCTGACTATCATACCAGGTTCCTGCTAGGGAGTATATTAAAGCTCAAATGCTTTTTTGTGGCTCATTCTCATGTGATGCTCTTTATCTCAAGCAAAGGGACTGCCAAATAACTTTGATACTATGGGAGTAAGCAAAGAAAGATTCATGAGGATACCTAAAAAGTATCTGAAATTTCACCCCTAAAGAAATGACCTGCAGGAAGGACCTTGGAGATAGACATGCAACACATTAACCTCTACTTATTCTTAGTTTCATAAAACTCACATACCCTGGGTGTTAGATGAGCCGAAATACCCAGAATGGGAGTGAACAGAATAAACTGCAACAGAAGGCTGAATGCAACGTTGAGAGGTAAGAGTTTGCAAGATCTGATTCTGCAGCTGCCATTAATCTGTCAAAAGCCCCTGGAGAAAGGGGGTTTTACCCTGTTCTGCCACCGTTTTCCAAGCATCGAATAAAGACTCAAACTCAGAAGGATGTTACAAAACAATGACTGAACTGCCATCTGCAAAAATACTTTGGGGGTGGAAAGTGCAGTTATATGATGGCTGAGAAGTAATTTTTCTCCCTGCACCAGTTCTGCAAACCGAGAGGTAAAAAACAGCACGTGGGAACCTGAACCTGCAGCAAAGAGGGGTGGAAGGAGCAGCAACTGATGAGTTTTATTGCAGGATGTGTTAATCATCTCTCTAGACGATGGACTGGGATGGGGGTGGAGGACTTGGCAGCTGGGATCTGAGATGTATTTGTAATGCTAACACACATCTGGGATCCATCCTGGAACAGGAACACCGTGTCTGGACCAGGCAGGCCAGAAGAAAATGTTCTTTGTGGCCAATCTTCATGAAGGACCTGACCTGCTGAGCCAAATGTGACCTTCAGAGGTGTACTTCAAGCAATGTGGGGTCATGGAATACCATAGATACTTTCCAAAGGGAGCATGGAGTTTCTCTGAGTGATTTATCGAAGCTGTAAGGACTGTCTTGCATGGACTGCCAGGGAAAAACAGGTCCTCTGTGAGCCGTTGTCCCCAAATTCTTTGGCAGAGCAGGCTGAGCTTGGTGATGTGGTGGCTCAGGTCTGTGCACAGTGAAGTTGAAAGATGTTTTCACATCTGTTTTAGGGTGCTGCACCTCCATTCCAGCATTGCTCAATTCAAATTTTCCTGCTTATCTGACACACTGGTGTGTCTCTCCCTCCATATTTCAGTGCTGTTATCTCTGGCTCATAGCAGCAAGCAGGGGACCAAGGTGTGGGCACAGGCATGCAGGCATGCCATGATCAGGGATTGCAACTACAAGTGATAAAAGAGTCACTGTGTTCCTGCACAGGCCCCTATTTACAAACTCCTTTGGAGGCATTTCATCTTTAGAAAGCAACTTTAATAAAACATGGGATTCTCTGGCTGTGCTGGCAAATGCATGGAGTACATGGCTTTTCTGCCCCAACTTGCATAGGGTGTTGGGTTTGGGAAACAAAAATGGGGAGTTTACACTGGTATCTGATACCTCAGATTACCTGGCTGGGTGTTTCCAAGGATATGTTTTTCCAAGGATATTCCCTGTGCTCTGCAAGAGTCTGAGGTAAGGCACTCCTTATTACATCACCTCCCAATGTGCAGGGGATCCCATGCTTTGCATTTGCTGAGAACTTCCTGAAAGACCTGTGCATCCCTGCACTCCCAGTCCAGCCTGATGCTGCCCCACCAAGCGGCAGCAGCCCTGCTGCACATGGTTTGTGTTGACTCTATGGATGCCCTTTGCAAGCTCAAGTGGTTTCTGCAGCTGTGTAAATAGGAGTGAAGCCCATGATGGATCCCTGACCTGTCTACACATGGCCTCCTCACCCTCTCACCAGCAAGGATGAGCAATGAAGACCCTGCTGGGTTCTCCACCCTGAGCAAACATTGGAGACCAGCTGGCCTTCACAGCAGGGTTGGGCCCAGACACTCCTGATGACCACTCATAGCATCCCAGGATGCAGAAGAAAGTCCAACACCAAGCCAAGCAAAATCAAGTGAGAGACTGAGCATGGAAGCAGCAGGAGCATAGAAGAATGGAGACTTGGAAGATCTGCCAGCAAGACCAGTCTGTGCTTCAAAATTGATTATGTCTAGAGATAAGGCTTAGTAGGGTTTTTTTCTACAGGAGAAAGCAGCCCTCCCACACACAAGTGAGTTGGGAGAGAAGCTCTGGAGATCCCCTTGATGCTGCAGGTTTTCAGAGGGGTTTGAGCCTGGCAAAGCTCAGTTTCAGATAACTTCACTGAGGAGAAGACAGTAGGGATGAGCCCAAGGAAGGACCATGAGACAGACAACGAGACAGGCACCCAGTGACCTTCATAAAGACTGATCCAGTGCTAGTAGTAAATAGTAAACAGGGTGGAGCTGGGTTAACAGCTGGCCTCGATTAGCTGGTCCCGGGGTTCAGCCAAGGGGCTTTGGGGCCACCTCCTCTCTGCACCTAGTTAAATGAGACCAGGAAGCACCTAGACCCCATGAAACCCAGCACTCCTGGCTTCATATGCCACAGGCACCTGGATTCCCTACTCATCATTTGGTTTTCTTCTAGGATAGCACCTCCTGTATCACCATCAGGTTCAGGTGCCAGGATCCCAGGAAAATATCAATAAACTGCAGGAAATTCAGAGAAGAACAAAGCAAACTATTATCATGGAGCCAGAGAGACTGACTTTCTGAGCTCATGTGTTTAGTTTGGCTTAATGGCAGCTTAGCGGGGGCTTGGCAACTCAACTGTCTGCAAATATTTGAAGGGTGTAAACACCAAGGACAAGAGAGAAATCACTGAGGGAGTTGTACAGAGTTGGCTGAGCAGGAATGTAGGCTCTCACTCACCACCTTTGCTAAATGGGGCTTGGGTCTCGCCATGTACATTTCCTGAAGCTCCCTGACCTTACAGCTGCTCTCTAGGTCTCTGCAGCACCTGTTGTGTCATGATGGGACTCAGAGAAGCACACACAGCCCTTATGTCGGGTTTTATACCTGCAGCTGCCAACAAGGAGAAGGTTTTTGGATGCTGGTGCTCATCAAGGCAAGGGCAAGTGGTATATAACACCACACAGCCCTGCTCCCAGCAGGTCTTCAGGCTGTTCAACGAGCACACTTCCTCACCTACACCCTCTTTTTTTCTTCTATCTCTACCAGTTTCAAATGTAAAGCACAAGGACAAGGGCTGATTTTTAGCTGAAATCTTAGGACAGACATGGCAAGAAATGTTTTGCTAATTCATAATAATTCTGAAATTTTTTTTCCAGTTCAGTTGGCCAAAAAATCCTTTAATTTCCCTTCCAAGCTCCTGAAACAATTAGTTTTAGCATTTCATAACTATGTTTGGATTTTTCAGTTTAAAGTCACACTTACTTTCACACTGGAAGGGTTAAAACAATCAGTCCAAATCAAAATATTTAATTTACAGTCAAAGGAAATGCTTCATCTTTCAGGCTAAATTCTGTGGCTTCACAGAACTGCCAGAGAAACCCCCCAAAACAAGTCACCATGTCTCATGTCTCATAAGGTGACTCCAAACTGTTTGGATACCCTGGAGTGACATTGCTAAACCCCAGACGAGGATATATCCCAGTAGGCACAAAAAAATTGCTTACGGAAGGGAAGATTCAAATTTAGAGTGGCTGCCTATCTATAAATAGTCTGCAGAACTAAAATACATTCCATTTTGGCTGGAAATGCCTTTTTGCCTCGTACTCATAAACACTCCTGCCTTTTATAGTCGAAGCAAATATTTGGTTTCTATAGTTATAACAGTGAGTACCCAATGGTCTTTATTTGTAATCTGCATAGTGTTTGCCTGAAAAGCAGGGTAGTGGTTTGTGGCGACCCTGGAGGAGTCTGGACCACAGGTGCATCATTAAAAATAAACCTATGAACAACACAAAAAGCCCTCCCCAAAGTATCCAAACGCAGAGAGGTTTGCTAGTAAACAGCATTTGGCTTTCAGATGCAGCTCTAAGTGCGCTGAGAGTGAAAAAGGCCAAGGATCCGGTGATTGCTAATATAATAATGAGGCTCTGTCCTACTAATCTGATGTTCTCAAAGCACTTTGCAGGCATTAATCATGCTCCCAGCAGGGCACGGAGGGGATCATCACTCCGAGCACGTTACAGGGCCCAGGGCAGATGGGGGAGAGCCGTGTGCAGTCTGAAAGATCGCGGATGTCCAAAGGAGGGGGTGGACTGCATTGCTTTATAGATATATATATATATTCAGAAAGCCACAGCCACCCCCCTGAAACTTGCCTTCAAAGGGGCCTATTTATCTCTCTGACAGCAATACACACCAAAGCCCTGTTATTCAGCGCTTAATAAATCAAACACCCATCCACCAGCATTACTGATGGAAGGAAAAGGAAATTAAAGGTGACCTGCTTGGCTTGGAGATCACAGGGTGCTTCCCCATCCACTTAGAATAATTTAAGGTGATTAAATCCTGCTGTAAGAACTAAACAGGTTTCACTTATTTTCATGTCCCAGCTCGGAAAGGATTTCAGGGTGGGATATTGGGCTTCCCAAGGGATGTCTGGAGATGATGGTGCAAACCCAATGCCTCCATCCCTCCAAGCAGTGAGCTTGCAAACCAAGACTTGTCCATGGGCAGTGCTTTCCCTGGAAAACACCTGAATTCACCTTCTTTGCAAATCCACAGCTGTTTCACTCAACGCACCTGAATTTATTATAAGACTGGACATGCTAAGAGCATGATGGGGCAGGAAGGGTGGAAAGTGAGTAATCCCAGTCTCAGTTTTAGCAGGGCTGGGCTCCCACTGGCCAGCCAGAGATGTGTTTCCTTTGCTCATGCTCAGGAATGAGGGCAATCTTAATGCCTCATCCTATATTGACTTCCACCAGGAGAAGAGACTCGCTGAGGTCTGCTTGGCATACTCCTGTGCCTGTTTCTGATGGGCTGATGGATGTCAATGTGTCAGACAGTTGTGTGAAGCTGCATCCACCTGGGACAATTCCCCATTTCAGCTCTTCTTCCCAGCTACAGAAAGACAAGGGAAAGCTGCATGGGGGAAAAAAAGCATCTGGAATCAAGGGGATTTACTAGAAGGAGAATCTTTCAAATTGCCCCAGAGGGGCAAGTTTCTGCATTACTCATCCAGTTTTGACCTCTTGCTTTATTAGGGAAAGAGAATGTTGAATTTTCCCAGGCCATGGCTGTCCTTGCAGTGCTGGATGTGAAGAATGGATAACAATGGGGGTAAACAGCCAGTCCAAGACTCAGCTTATGGCAAAGAGCTGAAGAGAACTGAGCACATCCACTCATGGCAGTCAAGGAGCCACTGCACCCTCTCTTAAATTCATCAGGAATTAACAGGGATGTTCCAGGTGAGATTAAAACCCTTTTCACAGCTTTTAGTTCTGGGAAGAATTCAAGCAGCATTTTTTACCTCAGCAGAGGGAGTTCAGACATCCCCACCATCCTGCATCCTCCCAGACCTGGCTCTTAGCTCTTGCTTAAAGGCAGAGCTGCTGGAAGAACCTCATTGCCCTGCTGTGAGCAGGTTGCTTGCTGGCCACATCTCCAAAGGAGCTATGACAGCACTGCATGGACCTGTTGGATGCCTAGAACCAGGCTTTCAATTCTCAGCAGTTACTTCTGCCTTAATTTACCAAGATTAAGATGCTTTGTAGTTCCAAAGAGATGCTTTCCTAAAAGGAGAGGCAGTGCCAGGTTCACCAGGGCGCTGTTGTGCAGCCTGGGACACTCGTGCTCCTGGAGCCTCTGCAGAGGTGCCCCCCACCTCCATGATGGCACAGAGCTCTGAAACCCTCTGAACACTGTGATTTGCCTCAGGAGCTGATGAGGCCCCAACCCTGACTCGTTAGCATGCTTCTACCTGCAACAGCACGTCTTGGGCACCTCATCCCTCCCTCCTCTCCTCCGCAGCATTAAAATGCCTTGCACTCGCTGGGTCACTGACTTCCAAACCTGTGGCCACTCTGTAGTATTGATATTCTTGTATTTACCATCAGCCATCTCAGAGCTGCATGGAAAAGACCTACAGTAAATTGCTTCCATGATTTAACATCCTCCTTGGATTCCCAGTGCATTTCCAAGCAGTGGTAGGAAAGCTGAACATCACAGCATCAATCCAGGGCTGCTGTTTCAGAACCAAACCCTGAACTCTACCTCTGGCTGAGAAAACCCCAGCTTGCATCAGCTGTAAAACCTGATGTGTTTTGGGGTGCTGGGGGCTATAAGATGGCTTTGGGCTTGGCCCAGTGGCTACCAGTGGCTCCAGGAACCCATGTTCCTAGCACTGGAGACAATTCTTACATTGTGGTGGAAGAGATTTTGCCGTCTGTAGGCTCAAAGAAATACAAAGTGGTTCTAGGACAGTACACTCATCCCATTTGGGACTACAAAGCAAAACATATGGCAAGTGTTTGTGACATGCAAAAAACCCCATTTCAAACCCATTTATTGCAAAAATTGTCCCGTTCACCTCCTATGACCTCTCACAGCATCACCTTGTTTGTACAAAGCTGTCTTTTCCCATTCCACATGTCTCAGCACCACTGTGTGTTCCCCAGGTAGGTTCCTACAGCAGCTGGGAAGCTCCTCCATGGAGTCCTGGAATTATTTGGGCAAGAAGGTGAAAATACCAATGATTACAATCATTACTTCATCATGTGGCACCATGCAGAGCATCCGGAAACCGTCCAAGGTTATACAAGAAGAGCACATAGGAACTGCACCCCAGGATCTGTTTGTGTTTCCTGTGCACAGCCTCACAGGATGAGTAAAATGCTTGTGGCTTTGCTGATCAAGACTGGGTGAAAAGCTTGTCTAGGATGCCACACATGAGCAAGAACTGATGGGCTTTTTTCAGAATAAGACTCTTCTAGGCTTAGTTCAGGTCAGGTCCAGCAATCACTTGTTGCATGTCCCAGTCTCTCATATGTTCAAATGTTTTATGCAATTTGAAGAAATTTAAGGAAATTTATTTTTCCCCCTTTTTCCAAGAAAGGAATCATTTAACTAAAGAAGTTCAAAGTGAAGCTAGGAGGATGTGACTTGTCTCAGAGAGCTCTGGATTCTGGGATGTGGGAGGGGAGGAGCCACAGCATAGCAATACCCTAATGAAGGGGTTGAAACAACAGGAAGAAGATATAGGTTTTATATGGAATAAGGTGTGATTTCAACAGCCAAACTTCCTCCTGGTCCAAACCATCACTGCAGCAGAAACAGATTTAGGGCTGGATCCTCATTTCAGACACTCAGGTTAACATATAGACAGACCACTGGTTTTAAGCTCCCCTGGATTTACATCTCTAAGAGGCTGCAAGAACTACCACAACCATTGAAAGCTGTAGCCCCTTGGCATTCCTCCAGTTGCCACAACTTCCCTGCAACTTGGCTCAGCCATAAGTGTTGAACACAAGAAAGCTGTGGCTTGACAACAGCAATCTCCCATCTGCCAACTGGGTAAATCCCCTTGGTTTTCCAGAGGCAGATCTGAAAACCTGCTCAGATATGGGAGGTTTTGGCTTGGGGATGCTGAACCCTCAGTGCTCGGTATGTCTTCCCAAGGATCACCTGGGATCTACTAGCCTGGGTCATGGCCAAAGGCCCTCCAGCCTCTTTTTTATTCCCAAAGTGCAGCTGGTATCACACGTCCCAAGGAAAGGTGTAGAAATCCCTAAAACTTTGAAATCCCTTGATTGTGGGAATGGCATCCCCCTAATCTAGGCAGCACAGGACATGTACAGCATGCAGGGCTTAGCAACCCCCAAACTGCAGCTGTGGCCAATGCAGAGAAACAGATCAGATAACAGTGCTCCCAAAGCTTTTTGTCTATATTTTAATGTCATTAAAAAGTGGATCATCTCCTCCTCCTTAAAAGCACTGGTTTCCTCTGGGAGCCTTTTGGCTGCTCTGTTGAGCCAGAGCAATCCGAAGGCTGGCTCAGTATTGAACCAGGAGAAAGCAACAAAAGTTGTCACAAAACATGACATTTTGGAAACTCAGCCTGGGATCTTCAGAGATGGGGCTGAGCTGCAGCAATGGAGCTATGCCCCTAGAAAGCTGAGAGTCACCTATTAAAACATGGTGACCTCTCTGGTCCTGGCGTCATGCAATCCCAGCAGGAAGGACAAATAAGTAATTTTCTTCTCCTCTTGTTTTTCTCCTTTGTTATGAGTATTTAAAAAAATTAACAGCAAATTTTTTACCATTATTACTATTCTTCTTTCCTTTGCAAGAAATGCCTGTTACATCAGATGAAGCTGGGAAACGTCCATAGCTCTTTGCCCACTGTTATTTTGCCTTTTGTGTTTCTTATTTGCCAGCTCTCTGAGGCTGGTTGTAAAAGAAGTGCCCTTTCGGATTAGCACCAGGCATGCCAGGGAGAGAAAAGAAGAAAAACTCAATTCTTGACTTCTGCACTCAGATCTCACCCTGGTCCCCTTTCTATTAATGGATTGCAGCAGCAGTAAGACAAGCAGGTAGCCAGGTGCTGCCACATACTCCCACTTGCCCATGCTAGAGTGTCAACACTGTCAAAATCCCAATTATGACACTCTTTCACCTGCTGGTTGCCTTCTCTGAGGCGCTGCCCTACAGCTGACCCAGCTTCACAGCACTGGTGCCTCTGGAGTGACATCCTGCTCTCAGATACACAACATCCTCAGACTCTGTGAGACATCCCATCTCATCCTTTTTTATTTCTCACTTCTTGCCAGGCAAGAGAGAGACCCAAGGTTTCCCCCAGCCCTTCCCTTTTGCCAGTATGCCTCCCTTCCTCCATGCCCATTTCTTTCCATCATAGACTTCAGATATTTTTGATACTGGGGAAAAGGAGGGAGAGGAAGAGCCAGTTCTGCTTTGTTTCAATCCATTGCTATTGAAGGAGAAGGAGAGGGCTGCAGTGGATGTGCCCCTGGAATCGGCTGATCCATCCTCCTATCAAACCCAGGAGGAGCTGTCCCTGTGGAGGAGCTGTCTAGCAAGGCCAGACAGCTCTTGTTATATTTAGGAAGAGCTTCCCCTCCTGTGTTGTCAATTCCATACAGCAGGAAATCTTTTATTGGACATTTTATTTAAAAAAAAGGGCACAAAACAACAAAAAATCACCTCATTTCCTGGAGTCTTCCTCTCTCCCTCACTTCTTTCTTTCTCTGTTTTTTAGTATTTGTTTCTAGGGCATGGCACTCAGCAGCTTTCCCTCTACATCCAGCTCCAATCCTTGGATGCCAGCAGGGACCTCCATTGCCCTCACAGCTGCTGCATGGGAGGAATCAAATGCCCTGAGCTACTCCCAGCACCTGGAAAACTGCTCCAGGGAGCATCCTTGTGCAAGTCCTACTCCAAATGCCATTCAACATGTGAAGCTACCCCACTGAGTGGCCAATGTTAGAACTGACCCTTGGGGCACAGCAGGAGCACGTGCAGGCTTCTCTTCCACATCCATATGTTCCATCCGGAAACATCAATTCTCTTTCTATAGGAAGGCAGGTTATCCTGGGGCAGAGGAAATGTTTCCTCTTCCTGGCAGGATGTTTGCAGTGAGCCCAGAGTGAGGTATGTATAGAAACCTCCTGATGTAGAGATTTCAGTAAATACCTCCCAGCAAACAGTCTGGACCAATGTTAGTTCTCTTGGAGCAGACAAGAGCCCCAGGGAAAGAGCCAAAGACAGATGTAAAAACTTCATCCTACCCTTGCCAAAATCAGGCAGAGTGTCCCCTACTAACCACAGTGATCCATATTTGGGGGGATCCCTATGGGGAGCTCTCCATGCATGGTATGCCCTGAATCCAGGAAGATGGTGCCCAGGTCAGGCCAGAAAGGTGTTTTTATTCTCCACTTCCACTGAATTTTCCTCTTGAGTAAGGAAAAGCAAAGTTTTAAAAAATTTTAAAAATAATTTAAAATTTTTCTGACCCCCAAAAATGATTTATCCAGAATTTCCCACTTCAGTCTGTTCACACAGTAGAGATCTCAGCCCTTCATCTGGGTCAATGCATGCATTAACCTGTACTAATCCTGATGCACAGCTCCTCAAGACAAGCCTGTCTTCCAGGCCCAGGTACCAGGCAAGGTACCTGGCTTCAGGGTTTGAAGACAAAACTTCTAAGAAAATCTGCCCTTAAGAAAATTTAGGGATTTGAGAATTTCAACCCCAAATGTTGCATAAGGTCATTAGCTAAATCAGAGCTTCACCCTTTTAGTATTCAAATCACAGCCTCCAACACTGCTTGCGTGAAGAGATAAAGTGGTGGCTGAGCAATAAAGCTCTTTTGGATGCTGATAAACCCCCCCTTTTAATTGCTTGATGTGATTGTAATTATTTCATTTGCTTCTATTTCCCTCTCAACACAAATTCAGTCCCTGAGATACAGCACGGTGCAGCTCTGCCACTCTTTGTCTCTCATAATCTTTAGGGATGAACACCAGGGAATCAGAGGGGTAAACATGAGCTGTCCATACACTTCAACAAGGTTTGATACCTAGTAAACTAGGAATTTTAAAAATTTTCTGCAACACAAATAAAAAAACACACGGATTTGAAAAATGTCAGGGTTTTTTTGTGTGAGTAAACCATGCCTACATCTTGTTGCCCTGCTGTGGGACATGCCTGAGTGGTGCATAGCTGCTTTTACCACTAATGATGGGTCAGTCCATCAAGGTTTATTTTGATTTTATGACCTTTACGAGAAACTCTTGTGTAGCGATGATTAAAATAGCAACCATCTCCTGTTTGTGCTGCAGTGAAACCGTCTGACATCAACACAGACACACCACCAAGATGGAAAACATCACCCTTCCTAATTCATCACGTAAACACTGCTGGCCTAAACTCATCAAGCCAAACAGGTGTTGGACTGACTCCATGCTTCCAGATCCTCCACCAAATCCTGCCCATTCATGCAGGAGACCCAGCAGCATATTTTCCCACAGGGATTTAAAGAGCAGGGTTGGGGAAGATGTCTGCAGTTATGCCAGAAGCCTCCCAGACATGGTGTGCTTATTTACTCTATCTCTTCTTTCTGCTGAACCTGTCCCCAGGGCTGATCCTTGTCATTGTCAGCAGGGAAACTCAGCCCCATCAACATGAGCAAAGCCATTCCTCCTGCACAAATGTTGTACCAGTCTCATATGAGCATGGAGCACAGCACAAGGTAATAAGAGTGAACAGCTGGACTGTGCAAAGGGATGGAAACTTGCTTTGCTAGCCAAAATTTCCAAAACCTTAATAATTATGACGATTTTGATGATGACTATTATTTTCAGGCATCTGATATTCAGAAAGGACCAATCACCTTCCTAAGGAAAACCTTCTTGCACCAACTTGAGACTTGCTACTCCTTCCAACCACTAGCAGCCAAAAGCAACAGGTGCCCTGCTTGCATTTCTGCTTTTCTTATTCTTTTTTCTTTGAAACATTCACATAAATGAAGTCTTGTTTGTGGAAAAATTACATCACTTGGGCTGAAGGAGACTTCCTGCTTTTCTTCACTTTATTATCTCATGACTGCTGTCTCTTTGTAACTTGCTCACTTCAGTATTTTGGGTTTTGCTACATCAGTGAGATTGGTGGAGGGGTGCAGGGGCATGAGTCTGAGGGTATGAGGGCAGTGCTGCCTTCTTGGCCAAACTTTTTCCCTTCTCATTGCTTCCCCCCAGCCTACTGCTTTTGCCAAAACACACAAAATTAAGGGCAGAAGGATGAAGGGTATATTTCAAACATCTCAGCCCAGGTCCTACCCAGAATGCCTCCCAACACAAGAAGCCATTCCTTCAACTCTGAGAACAGGTCCTGAGAACTTATAGAAAAATGAGAGAAATCCACAACGTCTTAGCAAATTGGGCAACCCTGTTTCCAAAGGCTTGGGCTAAAATCCCAGATTTCAAGTCCTCCCAGCTTCACACACAACCACTGGCTCAATCACGAAGACACACAAGTACCCGGCTCTGAAGGCAGATGAGCTGCAGAACTAAAGGAGCTACAAAGGTAATTGGGGACACATTTCAGCCTCAGAAAGGCTTTGGGCGCTTATGCAGTGCTAATGATAAGATAATTTAGAAATATTTCAACCTGACAACGTAACATATCAGCTCTGGCTGCAATTTAGTGCGTGTTATCAGGTTTTTCATTACTTTTCCCTCACTGTGATGGATTCCAAGCTTGCCGTTATTACAGCCATTACATCCTTGATTTTAATGGGGGGTGCTTGCAGCTGTCACAACGGGCTGAAAATATATTCTTTATGTCAGATAGCACAGGAGACATTTCCTTCTTGAGTCACTGACAGGTCACCTCCCCAAACCAATTAGCTAATTGTCTCCTATCGCTCCCTGAAGAGCAAGAGAAATGAGTGACTTGTGAATGAACTCTGCCAATAGAAAACACTTGTTCTCTTTCTTGCCCTCCCTAATTTAAATTTTTTTTAAACCTTAATTTAATCTGTCAGCCATTCCAACAAACAAGGCAGTGTGCCTGCCCATTCCTTGCATTCTGAGTCTGCCAGACTATTTTATTTTTTGTAAATAAAGGGGAAGAAAAATGAATAGTTTCTTTCCTAGTATATATAGGCAAGTCACTGCAGCAAAATGGGTCATCCACAATCACTGGATCATGCTTGGGTCCTACTTCCAAATCTGTCATCAGCTCTTTCTGGCTTGAACCTGATCCTTAAGAGCTGTCAAGGCTCTTGCATAGTGTAAGGACACACTTGTGTCTTCGGCTTCAATCAGTTGTGCTAGCAAGTGTTACTTTCCTTGGCAGAACTGCTCCTCAGGCCGAGCCCCCTCTTGCCTGTTGGCTTCACCAGTGTACTGAGCTGTCACTCCTATTTCTCTGAACTCTGCAAAAGTGATGCAAGTAGCGGAAAATAAGGGAAAAAAATTGCTCCTCACTGCATATATCAACTGAGTTGTATGTTGTATTTTAGAGAGGACAGAGGGGAGTGGGGCTTTACATACAGCAGTCTGGAGAGAGGAGACACCTTCCCCTGGCATAGACAGGGATGTGAGTGGATCAGGAGAGACATGCTGGCGTCAGTACACCCATTAGAGGGGCAGCCATGGGGGCAAATCCTGAATGACAAACCCCTGTGTGTTGCTGAGCTCCACAAAGAAGCCCTGTGCCTGCCCAGCCAACACCTCCCCTGCTGCTAGATGTTACTACAGCATTTAATTTAATTACACTATCATGAGTGAAATGCTTCAAGAAAACTGAAATATCTGTTTGAGCGACCACTAAATCATATCTTGACGTTCTACAATCCCCTCTGACCTCATGTGATTCTGCAGTAAGACCCCTAGATCACCCTTGACCAACATGACAGCCCTCTGTGGGGAGATGACTGGCTCAGTCAGAGCAGGGGGTGCCTCTTACTAGGATGTTAATAATGCCTTCTTTCAAAGCATCTCCCCATAGGTCCTCATACACAAACTGGTGAAGCATGTGCTAGGTAACCATGCAGGGAGGTGGGTCTTGCTGGGGCAAGACACAGATTCAAAACACCACCAGGAAACACTATTTAAACAAAAGGATCATCTCTGTTTTTAACTGTGAAGATGGTCCAACACTGACACAGGCTGCTCAAAGAGGTCGTGGAGATCCTAAACAATCTGCACTTGGTGACCCTGCTTTGGTGAGGTGACATCCAGAGGTCCCTTCCAGACTCACTGATTCTAGGCTACAGTGGATGATTCCCTCTCTCTCATATCCTACATCTTCCCTCTGAGCTGCTTGTCCCTTCTGTGCAGCTGCTCAACACCCTCTCATCCTCCAACCCCCCCCCAGCTCAACAGAGGAGTTGAGACCCTCAATAGGCCAGATTTGGGAGGAACCAAATGAAAACAGCAGGTCAAGAGTCAGAATGTTCTTTGTGAAAGCGAGGTATCCTGAAGGTACAAATTGAGCCTGATGCTTTGGCTCTGGCTTCTCCATAATAATAACCTGGGATAATCATGGTTTACATGAAGCTTTGCCTTACAGGGATGTGAGAAGGATAAAAACAGTAAAGATCTTGATTTACTGAGGTACAACACTAATGGAGGTGGTAGAAATATATCTCAGACAGACAGAGATGGTTAGGAAGGAACCTAACCTGACCTGCTCATTGATTTTTCAAGAATTGGTGGACTTGAGATAAAACCTATAGTCACCACAGCAGAAACACTCCACAGAATGTAATTTTCTTTAGTGGGCTTTTGAAGGAGTGGGAGGGACAATGAAATAAACGGACAGACAGCAAAATATCTTAAGGTCAGGAGGAAAATTAAAGCAGCGAGAAAAAACAAGGAAAAAGCCAGTCCTCACAATCCTAGAAACACTCCTAACAGCTACAGACTTTAATCCTTATTCAAGCTCACCCAGAAAGGTTGAATTTGGCTTCCCACAGCACCCTGACCCCACTGGCAGTGACCCACAACACTCAGGGGATGCTCATTAATCCAGCATCTGGATGGTTAAGCACATTAGAAGAACCTCCCTCAATACATCCCTATCCACAGTCTCTTTTTCCCTTCGGGAAATGCTAAGTCACTCTTTAGCAAGAGGCCAGGCAAGAGGTTGCTTAGGAACTAAATTACTTCTCATTCTTAGACAGTGATGCTGGCTGGCACCCAGGGTGAGGAGCGTTCAGAGAGGGGCAGGAGTGCTGAGAAAGCTGCAAGCAAAGGGCTGCAGGGTCATCCCAAAGACCAACATCCGCAGCAATCACTTCTCCCTGCTCCTCCAGACAACCACCCTGGGCTCTGGCAGGAAAACCTTGGGTTTGTCACAAAAAAGGAACCTTAAAAGGCAAGAGATGTCTAAATTAGGAAGGTTTTAACAATATTATAAGAGGTGGTGCACGAGCTCATATTCAGTGCCAGGGTTTCTGCTGGCACTGTGTCCAATGGGAAGAAGGAGGGATGCTTCAGGAGGAGCAACCTTTCATCCAGGATTTCAAAAATGCTTTCAAGATCCAGATGACATGCTGCACACGAGGCTGCCAGCTGTTTCTCCAAGTCACTCACAAGAGCTGCCCTTTTTTAGGTAAAAAAAAACCCACTGCTGAAGAAGATTTTCCCCTAGATGCTTTTAGGAGAAGTTAAAAACCTTGTAGAGAGCAGAATCACCCTAGAGGAAGCCAACACTATGGCAGCTTCTCAAAGAGAAGTTGTGTCACTGAGGCTGTCCTGTCGTCATGCCATCTGCCTGGGGAAGCTATTTCAAGGAATCACATGAAGAAAGACTGCTGAGTCAACAGTTCGGACCCAATAAAGCAACAGAAACTGTAGAAAGAAGCCAAATTGTCAGATTTCCACTATGTGTGCTCTTGGGGAAAGGACTGGTTTGACTGAGCCATGCAGGAAATCTCAGAAGTGGCAAGGTAGGGATATGAAAAGTCATATCCCTTTCTCCTCACCTGTTGAGATAGTCCAGCAGCTCGTGTTGACCGCTCTATTCAAGATTTTACAACAGTAGCACTTGATGTAAAACATGCCCAGCTTTCAGACTTTGTAAGATAGAAAATCCAAGCAGTTCTCTGGGATACACAGTCTCTGGATGCCCAGGAAAGGAGGCTGGGGTGAGCCAATGGATGAGTAACTGATAAGGACCTCATTGGCAGAGAGCTGCCAGAGAGAAACTGCTGTTCCTGAATGATTTGCTGGACGAGTATAACAGAGTTGGATGCCCGTCTTCTGCCGGATTTCCCATCCATCCACAGAGAGCCATCTGAAAATCAGTCTAAACCCATTATACTCCAAGATGACATCTTGCAGCCACTGAGATTGGACTAGATCATGTTCTGTTAGATCTTCATGCTAATGTTTAAGCTAGTCCTTTTTACCCCAGATGGGCTTTGTACTCTAGGAGATGGAGTTCCCTAACACTTAAACAAAAAACCCCAAGGACCAAGTTACACATCCAATGATGCGTTCTGGGAAGGTCCTTCACAAATGGCTCTTTTTGGCACCATCAAATCTGATGGAGAGGATGAACACAAAGATAATCAGATAATCATACTACAAAATCAAATAATTAGTTCTCAAAATACTTGGCACCCTTGGCCCTGTATCCCTGAGCCCAGCAGACCAGCACAGATGTCTACCACCCAGAGGGGACAAATCTTCATTGCAGGAACCACACTGACACTCTACATGGATGCAGAGTCAGTCACAAGAAGGTCAGGGCACCCAACCAGATCTTTTCATATGTCAGTTTCTGTACTATTTTATGGAATATTATGGCTGAGTTCAGGATCCAGTAGAGTTTGAGATTAAACACATGTCCTGCAAGCATCCTCTCCCATCCTGTAGAACACAGATGTGAGGAGAAGCACACACTGAAGCAAAGTTATTCCCTAATGGACAAAACCGCAGCTTAACAACCTGAATGAGAAAGATGTAAACTGGTCCTCTCTCCAGTACTCCCACTGCCTCCCTCCTGAATTCCTGTGGACCATGAATTCACATGAGACCCCAGATGCACGTGAGAAGTTTTTTACTCCAGGGTAACCCAACCACCTCAGGTCAGTTCCACAGAAGGAAAAAGAGAAATTGCAAAGTTCCCAGGACACAACCAGCTGGAGCTGCTGTAAACCAGCTCATGTGATGTCCTATTCTGGGCAAGGCAAGTGCACAGAAAGGCCCCAGCTCTCCTCTCCCACATGTGGGTATCACAGCACTCTTCTGGACAGAGCCGCCCAGACAGAGATGTGAGTTGCATGCCTGTAGTGTGATCAACTCGAGATGAGTCAGTTCACTATTAAGTTCTCATTTAGTGTCTTTGTATCAGCTCCCAGCCAGAAAACAAAATAACTGTCTAGAGAAAGAGCCCAAGGAGAATTCAGCTGGCTACAGCAGATGCTTGAAACTCAGTGCAATATGCCAGCTTGCAACCCTTGTCTCCATCCTTATCTACGTCACAGATTTTTTGGACAAGGCAGTACAGATGTCAGGGACTAGTAGACAGAACAGTGGTTCTACATCACTACCTTCTGGAGCAGTACCCTCCAGCTCACTTCAGTCAGATCCACTACACCTTCTGGAGATGTAAGCAGGAAACCTCCAGGCTCCTGCATGGTATGGGTTTAACTTCACAAGATGATCAGTGAATGGTCTCCGTGTTATAGTGAAAAAAATAAAGCCAGAAGGAGCCAGGAAAAAAACCATCTTCAACTCTGCAAACCCTCTGCCCCAAACCAGGGTGCTCATAATACTCTATTTTTCTCCAAAATTGCTAAATCCTGTGGTTCCCTCTTTTACCCTACAGTCGTCCTTCCTGGCAGCTGTCTCAGCATGCTCAGGAGTTTCATCTAATGTATTTTGACATCCCCCATCTTGCTGCCAGCCAAGCTTCACAGCTCCTCCTTGGGATGCACCATCCCAGGGTAGATAAATCCACATGCATTACTCCTTGTACACATCCCTATGGGGTGAGAGGGGATTTATTTCTCACCCTATTTCTCCTGCACAAACACAAGAAAGAGCTTAGCATAGATTTGACTCAGACTTCAGTGCCTGCAACCAACCTCACCAAAATGTGCTGTACCATTATTTTTTCTTCAAGAACAATTCTGCCGATCTCTGTTCATGAAGAAGGGTGGAAATTATCTGCCCAGACTTCCATACTGTTCCCCAAACAACTCCCTTCCCTTTAGCCTGCTAAAGGCAGCTCACATCTGCAGAGCTGCATTTGCTGTGTGACAGCCAGCGTACCCACCCTGCTCCCCCCAAAGGGCATGGGAAAAGGCAGTGGGGATGGCGCACAAAAATGTGCAGATGGGAACGTGGCAGGGGAAGGAGTGGGAGACTTTGACCTGCAATTTGTTTGCTCAGCATTTCATCTCTGGATGAAGCAATGTTTCATTTGTGGAGGGTAGGAGAGAGAAGCCTGTGTGCAAGAATAAATTTGGGATAGGGGGAGGGGGACAGCTCTCTGCTCCCCAGTTTTATAGTCCAGGAGCCGAGTCTTCTTGCACCTGGTCCATTTTTCCCCTACAGTAACCAAGTCATGAGGCGAGGAAAGAGGATACAGTGTGACATTGTAGCCCATTTTCTCTTGGGGGTCATGAGAAGAGAGGATGGATGGTCATGCTGGTGACAACAGTAGCTTAAGAAAGGGGTTTAACAGGAGGATTTGAAAGGCTCCCGAGAACTTTGCCACCTTTACACTCACTCATCCAAAGTAGGATGAGAACTTGCTTCAGGCAGAAAATATTTCCCTTTCTTGTATTTGCTCAGCCCTGTGTCCATCTGAAAGGTATCACCTCCATCCTCTTCACATGATTCCCAAGCTCTCAGTTATGTTTAAAAAAAAGAAAGGAAAAAAACTCCCGAACCACCACTCAGCAAGCAATACACTACACAGACACATGTTTTTGTGCTCACTTGAGCTAAACTTCCTCCACAATTTTTCCTTTGGCCAAACGTTTCTGAGTGGGAGCACTGGAAAAATAAACTCCCCTGGCGCGGTGGGACACAGGCGGGTGGCCAGGCTGAGCCGAGTCCTGGGGGCTCATGGCCACGGGCAAACCCCTGGGAGCCCCTTCCCAGTCCTCTCTGCAGCACAGGCTGTCAGCTGGGAGACATTCACTGGGAACAAGTGCCTATTGTCCCCTGTCAAGACTGAGAGGCAGCTTGGTGGGATAAAAATATAATCAAGTGGAATTTCAGCCTTCCTTTTTGTCCTCTTGGCTTTACTCTCACTCTCAAGTCTGCATAAAGCCCTGGCATTGGTCCTTTTGCCAGCCTGGCTTTTAAACCTAGATAGGCAGCTTTGAAATGACACCTTGAGAAAATTATTATCATTATCATCTCCGGAACAGGTCTCTCCTATTATTACTATTATTTTTCCCTTCTTTGCTTTGCAGCACTACTCCAGCCCACAGCAGGCTGGGGGTTTTGGATAGCATAATGGGGAGGGTTGCAAGATTGAAGGTGGCAGGTTTGCTGGAATAAAGACCTGAGTGGTACCTGGTTTCCAGGGCACAGCTGAAGTAGTTCAAAGCAAGCATGTGTCAATGACTGCAAGGTCCATACTGCCTCTTAGGAAGAAATAATGGGCAGCTCAGTTGGGGCATGAGTGCAGCTGATGCCCATCTGGTTTCTTTGGTGCCTCTGATTCCCCATGTGGGATAAATAGACCAATTTCTCCAAGGCAACGGCTCCTGTGATCCTTGCGTGACATTTGTTGCACATATGCCAACTAATAATAATAAATATGCTAGCACTATTGCTAAAAGGATACACAGAGCAATAAAAAACAAACACTTAGGAAGGACAAGGAGAGTAAAAGATGGCAAAGGAAAGCAGTAGCATGGAGTTAATGATCTAAGATCAAACTGGAGGAACTAACAGCCCTTTTTTCACAACCTAGTTAAGCGTATGAATATTGAAAACCTTCTTCATAATCCTCCAGCAGGGAAACACACAGCAAGTCTAACAAGTGAAGAAAAAATTAGCAGCCACTTTCCCTAGGAAAATGAGGACATTGGTAGAAGCTGGTTCATAAATTGGCCACAAGGATAAAAAAACCCTATTATTTCAAGAATCCTGCTGCAGGATGAAAGAGAGTCGTGAGCAGGCATGAAACCTCTGCATCCCAGAGGCCAAATTCTATTCAGGCTCTGCAGTATCAGCCCCATCCTCTTTTCCCGACAGCTCACTCCCCAAGTGCCTGGGAACGTTATGGTGAAAGACTCTGCAACACATCTGCACCTTGGAGCCATCTCAAGCCAGATGAGAACCCTAAGCACACATTGATCAAGTAAACTTCCAGCAGACAAGGCTTCCCCATGGTTGAAAATAAACCCATAAGGGCAAAATCAGTGAGCCACAACAGGTCAGATGAATCCATCCAAGTGGACTGGTACTGCCTGGTGTTTCATCCTCTGTATCCCTCAGTCCTGAAGCTGGATGAGCATGCAGTTGAGGACCAGCTGCCACATGCAGATTGCCACCCTGACCTTGCTCCAAAGCAGCTGCACTTTCAATCAGACCTCCTTACAACTGGTTCCTTTTGTTTTTATGGCGTCTGTCATTAAACAAGCCTCATTAATGCAACAGGAAGATGAGGTTCACCTCAATTTTGTTTAATGCTGTGAACCAGCAGATCATAGATTGCACAGGAGGAGGTGAGGTCTTTGGGAACATCTTTGGGCTGATGCTGCCCAAAGTATGTCCCAAGGAAACTCCAGAAGCAGGCAGAATATCCAATTTATTTGAGGAAGATATTAAGAAGTTATTTTTGCCTTAAAGCAAGCAATCAAGGCAAGGTTGAATGGGGCTCTGAGCAACCTGGTGCAGTGGAAGGTGTCCCTGGCCACAGCATAGAGTTGGAACTAGATAATGTTTAAGGTTCCTTTTGATCCAAAGCATTCTGTGGTTCTATGATACCATGAAGTATTGCTCTGACATCAATACTCACCTGTGGATGATATTCCAGCACTGGAGGTAAGTGCAGATTTCTACAGAGTGAAAAGACAGATAACATGAAGGCTGGTCTCTGGGAAAGCTGATGCAGAAACCAGATTCACTGGACAGAAAAATGCCACTGCTTCTTGGCTGGAAGCAATCAGAGTTGTGGGGTCTCTGGAGGCGTCTCTGCTTTCCTGGGAAGGCCAGTGTTTAAAAAATTAAAAAGCAGGCACAGTAATTCTGAGCTCCACAGGACTTTCTGAGCTTTTTTGGATGGTCTTCACTATATAAATATAACTTTCTGAACTTTTTTGGGTACCACTACATAAATGATTTTTGGCTGCAAACCTTTATGCTTACGAACCCAAATTCTGATAATTGTGACAAAGAACAAGATTTCCCACACAATTGCAACTGCAGCTTGTGTTTGTAACAGACCAACACCTTCAGTTTTTCAAAGGGTCATTCACAGGTCACAGCAATTAAAGATTTGGACCTGAAGCTTTGCTTTGCTGAGTTGCAGGCTGAACTGACCCAAAAGAAATCAGCCTCATCTCTACTCCCAGCATGTTGCAGCCATGTGC
Organism: Toxostoma redivivum; assembly: GCA_013397375.1. Classification (NCBI taxonomy): domain Eukaryota; kingdom Metazoa; phylum Chordata; class Aves; order Passeriformes; family Mimidae; genus Toxostoma; species Toxostoma redivivum. The sequence goes on along the minus strand of VXBI01010443.1, from coordinate 921,197 downwards.
TGCTTGCTAGATTTACTCTCCTGACAGTTGAAATTTGGTTCAGTTTAGTAAATATAAGCTTGATGGAGCAATCTGTCCTCCACGTCCTTATTATCCCCAGGCCAAGAAAATGACTGGGAGCACCTGCTCCTCCTGATGCAGTTGGAAGGTCCAGCAAAGTCCCTGAGAGCCCAAGCCACCATAAACCCTGTCTATGAACCACCCTATCCATTCCATGGATGCTCAGAGGACTCTCCTGCCCATTTAAAATATTTTTTAGATTGAGATTCCTCCACACAACACCACACAGACTGCAGCTTCTCACACTGCCGCATGCTTCACTAGCTGCTACAAAACAGCTGAAACTATTTGAAAACAGCAATTAAGCATTTCTGAAGTTTGGCAGTGGGATTTATGTCAGCCAGGAACTGAGAATTGGTCTCAAAAAGTTATCACTTGATTTATTTCAAGGAGGACAAAGGAAATCATAGAGGACACATAGGTTATGGAGAGCAGCGCATTATGGGCAGAGCTGGACCACAATCCCAATATTGCTCTGGCATTGATATTCATCTATTGATGATATTTGTTCAGCACTGGACAGAAGTGTAGTGAATTTTATGCAAAATGGAAAGATGGAGCAACTTGAAGGCTGGTTGAACCATTTTCAGCTCAGAAGCAAACTCACACTTGCATGCAACAGGCAATAAACTCAATCTGCTAAGAAAAGCAAAGACAGGCTGCGTAAACTGAAAATGCCACCAGCAAGCAAACTCCAGCCCTGAGGCTCTTCTTGCTGGTCCTAAGTTTAAAAACAATGACTGAATTTTAAAACGTCATTTGCTTCAGTGCTCTAGGACCTGGCTTTTTATTATGAAATGGTAGAAAAGGACAGAAAAATATAAAAACATTACCAGCCTTCCTTTTGGTTTAACAACAACCAACCACTCAAAGTACTTGAGACCAGTGAGATAACTGTCCTGATTTCAGAGAGGACAGGCGTGGGTGGCACCTCCCAGCACGGGAGGGGACGTTTGCATTGGCAGCTGAGGCAGAAAGCCTCCGCACAACCCAGGGAAAAGGAAAAAAATGAAAGAAAGAAAGAAAAACCCACCCAGCAAATAAACAAAAGCATTCCTAATAAACTGGAAATGTCATACTACATCAGGGATCACAAGATCGAGCCCAGAAAGGTCCAAGTGGCAAGAACATGCTGTTAAAAACAGATGGGAAAAACAAGCCGGGAAAGGTTGAGACTGTGTTTCTAAACTTCTGTTCCCCACACGGCTTTTGGAGCCGGTGCTGGTGTGGCTGGGGAGACAGAGGGGTGAATTACCAGCTGTCTGCATCATCCCAATAGTTCCTGTGGAAATCTTATAAGCAGGAGGATGGGGGAAGGAGTTTTACACTAAAATTCCTATTCAACAACTTTGGAAATGTAGATTTTTCCAGTTTCCTAAGCACAGGCTCACCACATGTGGAGTCACATTAATAATACTGCTTTTTAAAATTTTAGCCTTGGTTTTGTGGAGTCCTGTTTGAAATGGGATTTGCTCCTCACAGCATGGCTGTGTCCAGGCAGAGGTTGAGGCTGGGTTTCTGGATTCTCTGCAGCACATGGGGATGGCCCATGTCAGCCTTTCTGTGCTCATTCCTACTCACCTTAAGATGGACTTACAGGGGCAGCTCCACTCAGTGCCATAAAACCAGGTGCTCAGTAACCAAAATACAAGTCACATCCTGGGAGAATTGTATTCCTTATGGCAACCCCCTAAAGGTTACACATTACGTGAAAAGCTGAAAGGAAGACTAAAATAAAATGGACAGAAGAGGGTACCAAAACACGCAGCCTGCAGAGAGCTGTGCAGAGGAAATCTCTGTGCTTGCCACCTCCATGCCCAGCCATCATCCCAAACACAATGAAGCCCCTGATGACAAACTCCTAAAATACACCAGAGGGTACCAGCTATTCCCTGAGACCTCCAGAGGCCTTTCAATGTAACAAATTAACAAAAGCTTATTGTTCTAGAGGACTTTTTAAATGTAACTCCTTCCCCTAGTCCCAGTCACATGAAGACAGAGATGGAGCCAATACAGTTCTGCATGCACAGGGACCTCTTTGGGGTCCACAATTTTCAGATGCATTCAAGCCAAGATCTCTTATTCAGAGAAAGAGGGTCTGGCCTGGAAGAACTCAAATACCTTTGAGCTCCAGCACCTGGAAGATCTCAAAGGTATTTGTAAATATTGGGGTTTGGCTCAAATGCCTTTTTATGCAGTAAGAGCATGGGGGAGAACACTTTTTGAAGCACAAACCAAATGCTATTCTGAAATTTAACAAGTTCGACTGATTTCCTCTATTATTTTGCATTCCTTCATGCTTTAGGCTCCAGAAGATGCCTAAATATCCAAGTGCATAGGCTGCCAGCACAGCTTTTCCAGCCCAGCAGGAAGTAGGAGGTATCTTCAGGGAGAGCCTATTTTTGGCGAGCTATCCAATTCCAAACTAAGCCTTCAAACTTTCTGTTGTTATTAGTAGGATTAAGACAGCAGAGTGGGAGAGCTGAGGCATTCCCACAGCAGATCACATCGCTCACACTCCTTGCTCTCAGTAGTGGAAGAGGGGTTTTGGACGGATGCAGGACACGGCTGGAAGTCCAGGGCTAAGGTCCTGGGGGTTTGTTGAGGTCCTGGGCTGATGTGTGGGCACCTGGACACTTGAATGCAGCTGTGTTTAAATTTCAAAAACCAGTTCTTAATTCTGAACATCTTATCCTGTGTGAAGCCAAGATGGATGGAGAAACCTATTTTCTCTTCTACCCAAAACACTCCAAGTGAAAAACATGTATATAACAAAGAATTGCATTACAATAGTTTTTCACATTACCCAACATGTCTGTAGAATTGGCAGCCAAGAGCAGGAGACCCCAGAGCCCCTCTGCTGAACAATTAGATGACACTAAATTAATTGGAACATCCAGTATAGTTTTTTTTTCCTTTTACAACTCCTATTTTTATATGTTAAAAAACATTCAATAGTCATCTCTCAGTTTATTCCTTAAGATTAATAAATCAAAACAGAAACACTGGGGAGTATGAAACAAACAAAAAATATACTAAAACCCCCTTGGCTAAATTTAATTTCTATTAGAATCCTTAGTCATGATGGAAATGTGTTTATAACCACAAACCTCCACTAAATTATCTTAACAGCCTCTAGCTGTTGTGCTGATGGCCGAAACAGCACAGTAAATTACTGTCTCACCATACAAAATTATACACATCGCTATTAAACCATGTTTCAGTCCCAGCCTCTCAAAAGCAGAGCAGATTTATTCTTATTACCCAACTGAGCGCACCCACCAGCACACACACGTGCCCTGCCACGTGTGTACTCCCAAAACAGAGTAAATCCACCGATTTTGGCACAAACGCCCTGCCCAGCACACAACTTCCCCCTCCTTTCCCACGTCTGACTGACTTTCTGCTCATCAGGTTTTCCTGTCTGGCAGCTGGACTGAGTTTTTAAACAGGCTGAATTCCCTCCTCACCTTATCCGATGAACTTCAAGGCAAGGCACGTGCGAGTGAACTCGGCTCAGGAAATTTGGAATTTCTCAGCACGAGACTGCAGGAGGGACTGAGCATGCTGGGATGCAGCTTAGAAATGGGAAGACAAAGATGAAACTGAAGGATGTTGGTGTCTAGTTCCCAGCTCTGTGATAGATTTGTTGCCAGCCCTGAAATATTCACTTAGACCCTGTACACTGTAATTTCCTACTTATAAGGCAGGGCCAGTAAAGATCCAGTAGTCCTGTAAGCAACCTGGTTGCCCAGGAGTGGAAAGGTTGGAATCTCACAGCGTCCAACCTCTTGTGCCAGCTCTTTGCTCTTCTGGGATGTGCAAAGTAAAATAATTTGTGTTTACAGCCCATGTCAGTGTTATAATGCCAAGACCCTGGAATATTCAGGGGAGGTGTATGAGTATTAAGTGAGAGTTCAAAGTGCAAGGACCAAAGCTTGGGGGAAAGAAAAGGAACCCAAGCTCAGGCCACACCACTGGGCTTCGGGGACAAAAAGGATAAAGGTGGGAAAATGGCAGAAGCAGATACGATAATATCCAGGAATACATACTGACTAGGAATGAATGTCTGAGTTACAACTTGAAGAGCACCACAACCACGCTTCTGATTGTGCTATCTCGTTTTCTATCAAACCAGTATTTTGCTGGGGTTTTTTTTGTTGTTGTCTGGTTTGCATGTTTTTTTATTTTTAAATATTTGTAACAAGTCAAAAGTCTCCCACGCTTTGAAGGAAAGAAATCCAATGTTTTGACCAGGCCCTTCCACACTGACAAAGAGTTGAACCATGCCTAAATTACAGCTGACTCAGCAGCAATGTGCACAGCAGAGGGGAACACGTAAACCCCAAACATATCCTTCTGGCTTCTCACCTTCCTCCAAAACCTGAGCTACGGCTGGTTAGTGGGAGGCTCCAGGTACAAAGAAATGCAAAGGACAGGCTTTCAAAGCTCTTCTTAATTACAAATGCAAATCCTGTCCTTCCCAAGTGGTATTCAACAACTCAATTCTATCTGAAATTCCAAGCATGTCAGAGCAGCAGGCCCACACTTCACCCCACAAGCCTTAATGACAACATGTAACAGCACTGAGTTGGTCATGGCAGACTCTCCGAAGAAGCAGGACAGACAGAGAAAAATCAACAGAACATTGTCATGAAACACCCTACTTAAGCAAGAACTTGTAAAAAAGCCTCATGAACAACCTACACATTGCACAGGTCAGGATTTGCTTTATGTCCCTTTTTCAGTACCAGCCCAGAGCAATGTATGAGGCCCAAGACAAACACTCACTGTCAACTCCCTGTGAACATCTAACACACACTCCTGAGCACAGAGTATTTTGTGGAGCACTGTCCATGACGCCACACTCTGCCTTCTGCCGCACGTGAGGTACCTTCAGTATCAAAAAAAACCCCAAACAAATAAAACTTGCAGGCAACCTTTTTCTCCACATATGACTCTCTTCAAATCTTGCTCCTCAGTGCACCTTCCTGTGACAGTACATGATACAACAGCCCATCTGCATGCCAGCTGGCTGTCCTGATTTGATGCTAAAAAGAGTGTATTGATTGATTCCCAGACGAAGCCTCAGCCAACGTGTTTTGCAAGTGTTTGAGACAACAGCCTGATCCTTTCAGGCCCTACCTCCCTTGGGCTGACTTTGCAGGGAATGTAAGGCAGAGGCTGAAAATGGCTTTGGGAGCAACTCTATGGCAATGGTGCTGGATGTAGCTAGTCTTGGACCAATGCACACCCCATTACAGATGGAAACTTGCTGAAAAGGAAGGGAGAGCCCTATTTCTTGGAAAGGCCCATCCTCAACTGTTTGACTGCTTTAAACTTCAAAATAACAGTTTTGTTCCTTTCCAGTGTTTTCTTCATGCTATCAACTTCTAAAATTGGCAGATATTCACATTATTCGTATCTCATCTACTTTAGAAAGTGCAAATTCAGAGTTGGTAGGAGGAGGCAGCTTCTCCCCCACTGCACATCAACAGCAGAGGCAGAACTTGCTGAAGGATGAAGAAACAAAACGATCTTACCAGCTTTAACATCTGTGACCTGCTCCCCTTCTGCGTTTGATGCCCAGGGGTCAAACACATCTGGCCACATCTCCCAAGCACAAATCTCACCTCCTCAAGAGTGGGTTCCAAGATGGGATGGGACATCATTCTCGGTGGTGATGTGCCAAACACTTTGGGCCACTTCCCGAAGAAGTACCCTGGGGTGTTCACATAAGTCCCACAAGCCAAGCTGAAATGCTGTCCCCCCTCTGCATGGACAGCAGCCCTGAGGACTTTTACCAGGGCACTTTCTCATTCACTTTCCTTGGAAGGTGGCTGTCCTTTGCTGCTTTGGAGGCCTGTTGTGTAAAGCTTTCCCAGGCTTCTAATCACTATCATCACCCTTCTCCAAAGATGCTGGTGTCAGGGGTCCACCCACACACACATTGCTGCAGGATAAAGTCCTGATTGCTGGCAGGAAAACTTCCTGCTCCCTGTCCTGCCTCACTCCTTGCACACAGAGGGCTCAGAGAAGGACCTAAACAGATAAGTTAAAACCTCAACTGCCATTTCAATTTTGAAACCTTGAACAGGGACCAGCCTACATAATTTCTGAGCATCTCCTTCTGGTCAGGACAGCTAAAAGGACTTCTATCATTCCATACACCCCATATCTTCTGCATCTCTTATTTTTTTTTCCCTTTTCTTTACATTGCTTATTTATTCCCCTCACTCAAAGGCTTTAAGGAGCCACAATCACAGAGTGCCCACTGTCTGCATGGCTGCCCCCATGGATAACATAAGGGCCATGCTGGAGGTAGCAGTGGGGCTCAGCTGCCAGCTCTGTGCCCCTCTTTCCTGCCACCCTGGCCCTGTGCCCTGACCCCCGAAACAATGAGCTCTTCTGTTCCCCACTGCCTGCTGGAAACTCCAGTCTGACATTACATGTGGTGGGCAGTGGGTGAGGCAGGCAGGAAGGCGAGACGGGGGGAGAACACAAGCCTCAAGTCATCAATTCTTCTTGGGTCAAAGTAAATGAGGTTTTCCTGGGAGCTTCCTATCTGGAGGGAGCTATTTAGGAACACCACAGTGACCCAGAATCAAAGGAGCTATGTGCAGTGTTGATGGCATGGAAGTAGAGTGGCTGTTTTATGCTGTCAATCAGCCAGATTTACATTTACAGAGGGGCATTTATGGAAGCAGCATGGAGGAGAAAAGGCTCTGGAGAGACCTCACTGTGGCCTTCAGTACTTAAAGGGAGCTTTTAAAAAAGAGGAAGAGTGAGTTTTTACACAGGCAGATAGTGATAGGAAAAGGGGGAAGAGTTTTAAACTAAAAGAGGAAAGATTTAGATTAGATGTTAGGAAGAAATTCTTTACTGTGAGGGTGGTGAGACACTGTCACAGGTTGCTCAAAGAAGCTGTGGATGCTCTATCCTTGGAGGTATTCAAGGCCAAGCTGGATGTAGTTGCTGTCTGAGCAACCTGGTCTAGTGGAAGGTGTCCCAGTCCATGGCAGGGGGTTGGTGATCTTTAAGGCTGCTTCCAAACCACTGTGATTCTATGACCCTATGGTTTATTGTGCTGGCCCCTTCTTGTGCTGGATAGCTCTCAAACACAGTATCTGTGGGCAAGCAGTGTGAGAAGAAAGGAGATCTGGAGTTGCTGACATGGCCTCTACAAGAGTGGTAAGAGAGACTTTTAAATGGAGAGGCAACTACCGAAACCCTGAGCTGAATTGCACAGCCAACCTTCCCTTATCCATGGGGCACAGTTTCAAGACAAGAGCATCCAGAGAGCAGTAAAACCACGTATTTCCCCCTACAAATAAACAAAAAAAAGGTCAAAAGATCCTTAAATAACTATGTGGATGAAGACCTGAAGAACAGATTGGTAGCAATGAATAATAATCCCCTTAAGCACTGTTGCTGAAATTATGAGATAAAAAAAATGCAGACAAACAAAAGCATTGCCCAGCTCAACAGCAGCACATGGTACCAGAGCTCCCATGTATGTGCAACATAGCTCTTCAAAGCTGAACATTTAAAAGACACCCCAGTGTCACCTGTAGAGAGGAGAGAAATGAAGGTTTACTAGATACTTTTGGAAACAAGACATAATCCCTGGTTGGATATTATGTTAAGTGGCCAGAAAATGGATTTAGCAAATCAACTTGCAACTTCTGGCAGCCACATGAAAGTCCATTGGCTTGTTCTGAAGGTCAGTGAGGAACCAGAATGGGCGAGGCAGCAGCTGGGATCATCAGGAAAACTTAATCACTGCAAATCCATGAAATTCAGGAGACAGCAAATCTTTGACTCAAAATGTTATTTCCATCTTACCATATGGATGCGGGACCTGGAACTCCACCAAAGAAATGTCTAAATGCTTTCCAAAGCAAACGCCTTTGGAAAATACCAGGTTTAAATGGAGTAAGATGCATAACAAGTACTGAAATGCTATTAGGGCAGTATCTTCGATCCAGAAGACATGATGGAAATAATTTAGATGTGTCCAAAAGGCGTGGGGAAGCAAAAGAATAAATAATAATTACAAAAAAAAAAAAAAA